>JABEXW010000400.1:0-52807 GCA_013266185.1 Fusarium sarcochroum | reverse complement strand
AGGCCACACATCTAAAAGACACATTGTTATTTTTGACAAGATAAAGGTATTATGCCTGATACCTTAAACACAGATTTTTTCTCTCTCAACCTTGAAGCAAATTGAAGCCGCGTTTCCAGGCAGCGCTCCTCATGCCGTGACCTTCATCCAAGTTCCGGCATAAGACTTTATCTCGGCAACATACGGCTTATGATAGGCGAGGGGCGCCGGAAGGTTGGGCAACTAGAATTACGAGCCCAAAGCAAAATTGTCATGAATCCACCGGGCTGGTGGAACTTGGCGAGTCCAATTTCGCTAGTGATGGATGAGCAATGCTCTGTTCTTTTTTCATCAAAGTACATCAGCGCTGGAATACTGCTGGTATTTCCTCTTCGTAAACAGAGCCATTGAGCAAGCTCAGATCCAGATAAGGAATGCAAAGGAAACATCACAATCTTAGGCCACCAGATCCGCCTTGAATGAAGATCTTGTAGATAAACAAAAGTCTCAGCAGCCCTGAGATGTCTTATCTTAGGTTCCAACCACACCTCGGATTGCCTGATTGCGACTATCATCATTAACAGCGGGACGTATGACGACCGTGACCTGAATAAATGTCTCATTTGAAGCCGTGGAATTCTGGAGACACCTTTTAAGGGAGAGAGAATTGTTCATCATGTCTCGGATACTGCTTGCTATACATGGGGGTTGGCTCCCGGTTGGGAACGGCAAAGAGCAGATTATTCTCAACTGAACCGAGGCTGTGTCGCCACCAGCACGATAGTAGTCAAACAAGCAATTTAGTAAATAAAATGGTAATATGAAGTAAGAATAGAGCCCGTGATGTCTGGTGATGACCCATTATTCCTATTTCCCTTTCGAGCAGCTAAAGCGTTTCTTCCTACCGAGATGAATAGAATTTGGACATCAACAAAGAACAACATATAGATCCTTATCTCTGCATACTTGCATCCATGTGCATCCTATATCCCCGTCTCCCTTAGCGTTGTCGTAGCGACTCCATGTCTCACGAATGCACGATATGGCTGTTTTGTACCTTGTGAACCCTGTCTGATCGAACGACTTCTCAAGCCAATCGACGAAGTACGCACGGTGAGAGGGCTCCAGAGCTTCACAGCCGGCAACGAAAGCCGGCCAAGGAGAGCTAGGGCTGTCCACGTCTTCCTTTTCACATGCAACGTCAAAGTCTTGAAGGGCACGGATTACATGACCGACGTATATCTGAAGAAGTCGAGGATGGGAATTGAGGATGCGGCGATAGAAGAAGATGATGAGGGAGAAGTCCAAAGCCCGCACCAGGTGGGTTCGTGATGAGCCGGGCGAACAATCCTCGATATCTGACCGTGCTTCGGCGATCCTGAGACTATCAGCGGCATGTGACCATACATGATTCTCAAGATGTCTCTTCCGCCTTGCCAGAGGACTAGATACAGAGGCGCTATGAGAATCAGCTGGGGTATTTGGCTTTTCGATTTGGTTTGCGAGACGCGTAGTTTGCGACACAAGGCTGAGCCACGCCTCTGATACTCCGTACAAGAATCTGAGCGATGGGTCAGACTTTCCACCGATATTCTCCAAATGCATGTTTTCGAGAGGCGATTGCATTTGGTCCGTAGGAGATACTGTGTTGACTTCGGTATTAGTAGGCTTCAACCCCAAGAAATCGTCTCACCGAAGCCTGGAAACAGGGTTGTGTATATTCGTGATCCCATCTGTGGGACGACTTGCTGAAGCCCTGTCTCGATTTGTGCCATGCTGTTGTGGTTCGCGGTGGCCTGAATCAGTACTACTGCGCCGGCAAGAAACAAACGTGCTTTCTCCTACGATTCGCGCCCAGGTATATGTATGATGTAAGTAAGTAGCTTTACGTGAGATAGAACCTTTGGCAAGGCCAAATGTTTTCAACAACCGTTCAGACTCGAGCATGTGGGTTCTGGCATCGGTTTGCCGGTCGTACAAGATCTATGATTCTAATGTATTAGCGACCCGTTGCTCTCTATGATTATCCTTTCAGAGTTGACTAACGGAAAAGGAGTTTAACGATGAAATCGCCATAACTAGATCTTTGTACTTCGCCACCTTTGGACTAGTTTCATATTTCAAAGAGTGCCGAAAGTTGTCCCAAGAGGCTGAGTAAAGTCTCTCCGCTAGAGCGTGCCAGTACTCTCTCGCTTCACGGTGTACGTTGTCACCCAAATGTCTTGAAGAGATTGCAAATACTGCATACAAGTGGGATAGTGAAGCGTGTGAAACGGGGCTCCGGGCAACTAGTGTCAATCTCGCAAGGGTTCTCACAGCTGCATCGAAGTGAATATCCATCGAGCTTTTTCGACCCAAGGGAAACGACCATATGTGGGCAATAACCTTGGAATAGTAATGCCCCAACAGCGACTGTGCCTCAGCTGTCGACAAAAGGCTCGAGAAGGCTGGTAATTGCGACTGGTCTTGATGGATTTGCTGACTTTCTACTATCGGAGCTTGCGGCGGCTCATCCTGGAACGTTGTTGTTTCATCGAGGGGTGTCGGAAGAACTTGATCGAAATCCAGCCCCAAAGTGGACGGCAGTGCATTTGATGAGTCTAGGTCAAAGATATCTTGCCAATCGAGAAAATTCTCTGATGTAGGCCACAGGTCAAGATCTAGCAATGGTTCCAACTCTTGGTCTTGATGTTGATCGTTTGCATCGGGCTCACTCGGATTCAGTGCAGTCTCGGACATGACAACGTCCTCTTGAGTTACGATACCAGGCGATCCATGTGTAGAAGACGCCGGGGTTTGCTCGCAGATGCTGAACGCGCCAAAGGGGCCTACCGAGATGCCATTTCTGGCCTCTGGAGACTGTTTGGACTGATGATCAACATCCGCCAATGATCCATCGATAGACCTATGGGATAAGCTCGATATCAGTTCAGCACTTGATGAAACCCGAGCTTCTTCTATTGGTAGCAGTTCGTTAGCAGTGATGTCCAAACAAATCAGAGGTCGAAACGCAACGTACCGGAAGAGTGAGGCAGGCCCGGAAAGCGTGCAGCAGTGTTATCGCTGCCGCCAGGGGCATCCTCTGGCCCGTCCACCCACTTCAAGCGAGCTTGCTGGTACCCATCGCACTCGACATCAATGGCTCTGCATGTCCGACAGCGCGGACGGGCTTTGTCGCACTTGACATGGCGCTTTCGGCATGTCTCGCATCCACCCCTGGAGTAAGCTCCTCGGACTTTTTTGCGCGACTGTTGGGGCATCATTTGTCGTGTTTGGAAAATACTACTGTAGACTATGCTTCCCCAGGTTTCCGAAACAAGAACGAGGATACATGCGGGGAGAATTGATTATCAGTGACTGCGACGAAACGGGAACTCAATTCCCGGAAAGTTTACCATTTCGGAACGGAACCATTCGGCTGTGACTAAGTGGGGTTTACTATCAAGATAAGACTTGAAGAAGCCTTGACTTTGCGCTAAACCGCCAAGCGATATGATCACATGCCTGATTTGGAAGACAAAAAACAGTCACAAGAGCATTTCTTAGTTTTTTGTCGAACGCAAGTATATTTCTATGAAGCTTAGATGAGGTAAAAAGCAACCATTCACGAAGATAACGAAACAAAGCTTCCCACATTCAATCCACTAACTGGAGTTGGAATTATCGGCACATGACCAAGCAGACGAACCTCCATCAGCCTCGTACGAGTCGATAATGCCCACAATGGCACCATACGTACCGGCAACCATCATAAAGATACCAATTGCAATCACAAAGAGACTCCATCCAACCATCAGACGCCAGCGTAGAGTAGGATTCTCCTTACCGCGACTCCAGTTGTCGTATAGCCACATACAACCCATAGGCTGGAATGATAGCAAAGTGCCAAATAGCGCACCAGTCAGGGACACAATACCATTGAATACGGGAATTGCACTGGCAAGGATGTAGCCGAGAAGGCAGACACCGAAACTGCAGCCCAACCATGTAGTCCAATGGATAAGGGAATTGGATGTAAGGTGCTTTGACCCGCGCAGGATACGAACAAAGAGATATTTGCTTGACACCTTGACTTGCTGTTAGTAGATGATTCGCTATCGCAGAGGAGCCTTTGTCTTAGGGTAAGAGGAATGACTTACGTGAGCAAGAAGTATACCGCTAACGAGTAGTCCAGGGATAGCGATACCATATGAAGCTTTCTTGATAGTCGAGCCCGCAGACCCCAGAGCTGGAGAGGCAACATAAGGTCCGCAATAATAGTATACAACAATACCAACAACCAAGAAGACGACAGTGACAGTTGTTTGGCAGACTGCCAGTGCTCGGGGGTACAGATGAGGGTCCCTCATTTCCGACACGATAGGGAAGAAGGCTCCTGTTCCGGCGTATGCGAAAATAAGCGTGGTGACTGCCGAAACGCCCTGAGCAAAAGTCGGGTTACCGAAAAGCTTGAAATCGGATTTCCACTCCCCATCTTGAGGGGCACCCGGAGGCCGGTCTTGCACGCCTACAGCGATAGTGACAATGAATACTTTGCTGTCTGTTAGCCAGCTGCAGTAGAGTCATTCGTTGTACTAACTTACCGGCAGTGATGATACAGACAACGCCCACTATCGCGAGCCAGGTGATGCGCCCTAGTGTGCGAATACTCGATAAGACGAAGATCACAATGAAAGCAACAGCGACGAAAATGGCTGTGCATGCACCATGACTTGAGAGAGCGTTGAGACTGATCGAAAGACTCAGCATTGCAGATCCGGCCGTGAAAATGTATTCTAAGCACATTTAATTAGTCCCATTTGGACTGGTATCGTGATTCTTTCTGTCAGAATACTTACGACCCAGAAAAGCGAAAGCAAATAGCTCTTTTCCAATTCGGCCAAACATGAGTTCGCCGGCATCATCGACGCCATAAACGTTACGATGGTTGATCTTGAAAACACCTACAACATAGTTCGACCAAGTAGTGATTCCGGCGACGGTACAAAGTAGAATTACACCAGGAATCATACCCAAGGTATCGAATACGGAAGGGAATGATAGGACCCCGAGCCCTATCTGGGTCTTCATCATGAGGAATGCCGTTCCAACCCAACCAACCTGCAGAGTGTGTTAGAAAGAAGGACCAACAAAGCATATTCAAGCACTTACGTTGCGATAGTTTGGCCCATCTTCGGTAATCTCTCCAAATACAGCGTCGTGCTGGGTATCCGCTGTTATCTCACCGGCGCGAAGGTCCTCAGCATCGGCGTGTATATCGGGAGTCGGACACTTGGGTTCTTTTGCCATCGTATCGAAGATTCGTAGAAGTGATTCGTTAAGATGAAGTGTAGGTACACGATGGGGTAGCAAAAATAAATGACTATCCGTCTGGATTGCGCACTTTATTTATATCAGGGGTTTTGGGTACACTTACACTCAATTCAAGACATCAGATTGGCTCGCGGATGGTTACCAGTTACGCCCCTATAATGCGATAAGAGTCAGCCAGGCTACCCCAGATTTAGACCACATTTCCCCGCGTTCCCCAGATCGTTATCATGAACCAGTCACTCATTTCTGTAAACAGTCTTGATTTCCGGGAAAGTCCATCCAAGGGGCCTGAATGAACCGTGGGCTTGCTGACCCCAACCTTCAATCGTACATGGTGGGGGTTTCGTTGCAATCTGAACAATTGGCAGAGGGAATGCCCAGCTTCATCGAGTGGGAGCTCCAAGACTTCGTTACCCCCCAGCGGAATGGATTTCCAAATCAGAAAGAGCCACAAGTAACGTCTGGAGAACGTTGGCCACTCCAAACTCTATATCTTCGTCCATGTTCTCAAGTTCTAACTTGTACTCTACGCTGTGTTTTCACTCCTTTCAATTACCGATTCCAGAGACCACTCGGCTTAATCACTTCTTTGAATCACGAATCACTCCTTCCATCAAACATGGCGCCATCACAGGAACTCACGGGCATTTTGGTTGCCCTTGCCACCCCTTACAAAAATGACCAATCCGAGGTGGACTACGACACCCTGGACCGCCATATCAACTACCTGATAGATAGTGGCGTACATGGTCTGGTCCCTGGCGGAAGTACCGGCGAGTTCACGGCCCTCTCCGACGATGAGCGTAAGAAGGTGCTTGAACAGGTCATCGCCTCCGCCAAGGGCCGAGTTCCAGTTGTGGCCGGAGTGGGAGATCTCTCCACCTCGCGTGTTATCGACCTCGCCAAGCACGCCGCCAAGGTTGGCGCTGCCGCCCTTATGGTTGTACCCCCCTTTTACGAGGGACCAAACCTGCAGGAGCTTCGCAGCCTACTGAAGGATGTCCACGATGCGTCCAAGCTCCCTATCGTCTACTATAACATCCCTGGTGCTTCGGGCGTTAGCCTCACACCAATTGAGATGGCCGGTCTGTCAGAAGTTGGCGTCACTCATTTGAAAGACACTTCCGGCAATGGGCCAGCCCTCACACAGCTACTGTTTCAGGACAGTATTTCCGACAAGATCACATCCTTTAACGGTTGGGATACGCTGACCTTTCATGGACTCGCCGCTGGTGCCAAGGGCTCCATCTGGGGCGCTTCCAACTTTATTCCCGAGCTTTCCGTTCAGCTATGGAACGCTGTCGCTGTTGAGGGAGACATAAGGAAAGGCCGCGAGATTTGGAAGAAGATTTACCCCATCACTCAGGTGCTTGAGTCGAACAACTATTGTGCGGCTGTCAAGATAGCTTTGGAACTCACCGGATGGAAGGTTGGGGGAATCAGAAAGCCTTTCGCGATGCTGGAGGGCAAGCCCAGAGAAGATCTCGCCAAGGCTCTTGAGGGTGCCGGAGTCAAGATCGTGAAATAGATAGCAGTGGTACTAGATAGATATAAAAATTCTCTGCCGTTTTATTCCTCGATACACTGAACAGCAATTTGATGATAAAGCTTTACAAGATATCTGATGTTTCTATCAATAACTAAAGCTCGACCATGGGCCTGTAACTCGATGTTGTTGATTCGCCTTCGGAATTATCTCCCAGTTCCAGAAAGAGAATGCCTTCCAGATAGGGACTAGCCCATCAGTTGTTCATCTCCGATCTGCATAATGTTGCACAAGGTGCCCCGTGCATAAATCCGAGCCACCAATTCTTAAGCTACCCACGCATTGCCACAGACGTTTACCATCCACGTTCCGCTTGAGATTGGTCCGTTGAAAATGAATCCTTCAATGGCTAATCGTACGTTGAAAATTGTCTTAGTCAGCTCAGGCAACAGGCGTTAAGATCCCTCGGGCCCCAGACCTTTTTAGTAGATTTAGTGTTTAGAAGAATTTGGCATCCATAGCTAGCGCACCTCGGCTCTCTACGTCATTGATAGTATTGCATTCCTTCCAACCTCTGACAATAACACCCCGAAAAATCATCCATTACCAGTAAAATAATACAGACAAGATGCCATCTCTCAACGGCTGGTGGTGGCACTTCCTCGAGAATTATGTCTTTGCTTTCCCAGAACCTCCCCCACGCAAACGCACCAAACCAATGGAGGTGATCTGCGTAGGCCTTCCCAGATCCGCCACCGAGTCTCTACAGCACGCTTTGTTAAAACTTGGTTATGATCACACTTATCATGGATGGGACATTATATATGAGACCCCAAACTATACCCCTCAGTGGGTAAGGTTGTGTCGCAAGAAGTTGGTCCTCTCTCCTTCTCGATATCTCACTTTACTAATCCCCCGCCCAGGTGGTTTGGCTCCCTCGATGGCAACACCACAATCACAAAGGACGATTTCGATGCCGTCATTGGCCATTCTGTTGCCGTGACTGACGCAGCTGGCTCTGTATTTGCTGCTGAACTTATAGCTGCGTATCCTGATGCCAAGGTTGTACTCAATCAACGTAAAGACTTGGATGCATGGCATGATAGCGCTACAAAGACTCTTGTGAGTGTCCACAACAACTGGACAATCTATGTGCTCTCTTGTCTTGGTCGCGAGCCTTTCTGGGCTTGGCATGTATACGAGCGCTTCATATGGCCTGGACTCTTCCGGGCTTTAGATGGGAGCATTGTGACAGGGGTAGCAAGGAATGGCAAATGGGTGTACAAGGGTAAGGTTCAAATCACTCTTTCAAGGCGGCAAAATGACTTGTTACTAATTCAACGCACCTAGAACACTGCAATATGATTCGCGGTCTCGTTCCGAAGGAACGACTGCTGGAGTGGACAGTTGAAGACGGATGGGAACCTCTATGCGAGTTCTTAGGCAAGTCAGTGCCAGACGAGCCTTTCCCTCACTCAAACAAGGCTACTGGCTGGGAGGACCATGAGGCCAGGGTAGCCAAGAGATATATGGTAAGCGCTTTACCAGGTCTGGCCCTTCTGTCTGCTGTTATCATTGGCACCGGTGCTGTTGTTTACAAGGTTGCCTGGTAAAAGCTCAATCATTGTCGTTCCACTGAGCTTTCAGATCCTGTTGCATTCTCGAAGTAGTCCAAGCATCTTCAAGATCAACTTTTTCCAACACACCTATCACTGCATCTTGTTCTGCACGGTTCGTGATCCATGCACCGACTAGACCAAGGTTAATATGTGATGGTTTATATCAGCCGGATATTTCATACATAATGATATAGCTAGACATGTTACGCCTCTACCTGGTGGAACCGGGCTCGAGCAAGCGAGTCCACAGAGCATTCGCAGATAGTACAGTATTTTCTCCTAATCCCAAATCAGCCAAGTGAACTTGAAGAGTTATGAGATACCACACTGACCTTGGTTCTCTTCTGAGACTCGAGGTATTGAGCACCGACTTTGGGTGTACGGGGGTCATGAACAAGCATCATGAGCATGCAGAAATAGTAATGGGTTAGACCAAATACTGCGAGTGTGTCAGATTATCTGTTTCAACAACAAGGGGTCAGCAGCTTACCGCAAGCATCTATCAAAAGAGAAACAACAGGAAACATTCTTCCCTGAGAAGGAGCTCGGTCTTGGTAGAAGACTGGTATAAAAGTCTCCGGTTTATATCGATCCCAATCCTCTAACTTAGAATTAATAACACTATGCTTTTGAGCAGAAGACGCCTCATTTCCAAAGCAGTAGGAAACAACTTCAGCTTCCAGGCAAACTACTCGTTTCGCCCATATCGTTTCGTCTGCAGGTGAGGTGCTGCGATCGATACCTAAACGGTCAACATCGGTTCTGGGAACCGTCTGGTTAATGGCGGCGTTGAAGATATCCTGGCGCAAATGGATCCATAATGCCGCTTGTCGAAAGCCAGCCCATGGGAGGTCTTGTTTGAAAGACTCTGCCACCGATGCGTAACCTCCTAATAAATGACTCGCGTCATCTTTTCCGTGAATAGGTGCTGCTAAAAATCAGCTAATAGCTGGCAACTCATATCCTCGCACCTACCACTGAGTTCTTCGTACCATCGCAGTATTGTGGAACATGCTAAGAACGCACCATCTGTAATGGTATTGCCGTCATTGAGCATAGGCAGAAGCAAGCTAATACATTTCTCGTGATAGTCTTCTCCATATCTAGCATACTCTTGAGCGACAGCCTGATCCTCCAGGAAGCGACTTTTGTGACTGCTTGAGACGGCGAGTAAAGAGTATAGAAGAAGAGGGCATATTGGTGCTCGGAAAGCTTCGTCGGTGAAATGAGAGTCAGTGACCTCAAACTAGACTACTGTCAATAAACGTTCAAGGGACAACGAGAAAGTCGTTTACATACCCATGGCCGGGCTATGACCTTCTTGAAATAGAGTAACAGCTCCGCGCCACGTTGGTCGATAAATGGTCCAATTGACGTGTCGACGTATAGTGAGCCTGCCGGTTGCTGCGTCACGGCGATAGGCGATGTGCTTTGATCCTCGTGAGGCAATATGCTATCTGCATCGTTACAAAGAAGCTCATTGATACTGAGTGGGTTCAAGGTCGAGAAGTGCGGGTCGTTGTTTGAATCAGAAACTGGATTCAACGTATTTGAGTCCACTGGCGACTGTGTAGTGGTGTCGTTAGATTCGGGAAGATCGTTCCCAATGTTCTCTAGCAGGGATCTTTCAGCGGACAGGTCTGTGGGCGTCTTGGCATGGCTGCTATTGTCGATTTCGATGTTCGCCGAATCACTGTCAGTACGATGCCCCGTTGATAAGGGCAAAGAGTCCCTTCTCCGGCGATCGCCACCACGAGTCTTTCTTGGTTTGGATTTTAAGCCTGGGCGAAATATGAAGTAGGATCCAGGAACGCATTCTCGGTCCGATTTGGTACAGTTCGTGCAAGGTAGATTACTTGAGTCGCCTGTTCAGCTGTTAGAAGATGCATATCTTCCATTATCACGACTCGACTTGCACTTGAGGTGACGATCTTGACATGTCTGACTGAATAAGATGTTAACTGCCAGAGAGTATGGATCTACGGGATGCTGATCATAGCTTACCATGCCGTGCGCACTGACCTTCGGCCCATGCTATGATATTACTTGCCACACGAAGTGTTGAACAGATCGGACAATATCAAAGAGATTAGGGAAATAATGTTCGAGAGTTTGCAGGTTCAAGATAGGAAATTTTGCTCGAGCTTATTCCTTGTTCTTAAACCCTAATTGTGGCCCGTCTCATGTCCACTTTTGGTGCTGTTATAGTGATGCCTAAGAGCCGAGAGATCAAGGATGTGCGGGGTGCAGTTGAGTGCTAAATTCCTTCTTTGGGAGATTCTGTCCGAGATCCACTCTTTTTCATGCGGTCACGAACTGTAACTGGATGACTTCCGCTGCATGACAGTTAGAGAGGCACTAGATCGACAGATACATGTTTCCCAAGAAAGAGATTCTGCTCGAGACTAGCTTTGCCATTGTTGACTTGCCATGCCTCATTGGACTGATGCAACTATTTCCTTCCTTGCAAGAGAAACACACAGTTATCTATGCATCTCTTGAGCAATTGTGCCCGAGCTTAGTCGTCTGCTTCACAACATGACCAAGTATTTATACCATCAGACAGGCTCTGTTAATATCCCTTACAATATTCACAAGTGACCATTCGTCTCACAAACTCGGCCGTTAACATGATTCTGGAAACGTTTCAAGCCAAGGACCTAGCCTGTTTTGTTCTCGTCGTTGTACCAGCTTTTCTGGTATTGAAGACTCTTCTCACCTACCTCTTTGACCCTCTGGATCTCAAAAAGTACCCGGCACCTAGTTTTCTCGCGGCAACTACGCAGTTCTGGGTGCTCAAAGAGACATGGCTTCAACGTCGATCCAGAAGCATTCACGCACAGCATAAGAAACTCGGCAATGTTGTCAGGATCGCACCCAGTCTTGTCGTCTTCAACATTCCCGAGGCTGTGCCAGACATATATGGTCATGCCGCAGCTCGAAAGCTTATCAAAGACACTTTTTATGACAAGATTGCTGGTGATGAGCGCGACATCGTCAATGTCATCGATCACGGGGACCATGCTCAGCGCAGAAAGTATCTCTCCAACTCTTTCGCTCTCAAGACAGTCACAGACATGGAGCCCGTCATCAGGAAGAATTTCCAGAGATTGCTGATACACATCGACACTGTTGTACTCAGCCCCGACAAGACATCTCCAAGTGCCATACTCGACATTCGACGATGGCAAGTTATACCCTAGACAATTAGATCGATGCCTTGGCTAACGAATTGAGTAGGTTCAATTTCTTCACCTTGGATGTCATTGGTGACATGGCTTTCGGTCACCCAATGGGCTTTCTATCCAATGCTTGTGATGCCACAAAAGTCCAGTCACCAGATAAAAAGGTGTACGAAATCCCAGATACAATTAACATGTTACATCGAGGCACGAGACTATCCACCACGTTGGCCCAATTGCCGAGTGTAGGGCATGTTAGGCTATTCAAGTCATGGGCTAGATGCACAGGCTGGCTACGAAGAACGACCGGAGTTCAAGAAATGAAAAATTTCGATAACGTTTGTATGAACCAATTGCAAAGGGTAAGTCAAATCTAACATGAATATCCGGCAGATTACTAACACCATACATAGAGACTCGAAAGTGGCTCACCGGACCGTCCTCAGAGTGACTTTATGAGTAAGATTATAGCTGATAGGGATGGCAAAGAGCGAATGATTCCATTCCAGCAGCTTATGGCTGAGTCCGTTGTCTTTATGAACGCCGGAAGCGAAACCACGGCCGCAGCTTTGTCCTCTACCCTGTACTATCTGATCTCAAATCCGAAATGCCTCAACAAGTTGCGAGCCGAAGTCGATGCCAAGCTTGCCCCAGAGTACAACGGAATCGTTCCGTACGACTCAGTCAAGGACATTCCGTATCTGCGAGCGTGCATCGATGAAGCATTAAGGCTGCGACCTCCGATTGCTTATGCTTTACAACGGCTCGTGGTATCGCCTGAAGGTGCTACCATTGCCGGCCATCACGTCAAACAAGGGACAACTGTCGCAGTCTCGCCCTGGACTATTCACCGAAACGAATCTCTGTACAAGAATCCCGATGGATTTGATCCAGAGCGGTGGTTTGACCCGGACCAGTTAGCCAACCTAAGGAAGTATTACATTGTTTTCAGTCAGGGCCCAAGGCAGTGTCTGGGGCGCCACATTGCAATTGTCGAATTGCAGATATTGATTTCAACTCTGACACGACGATACAATATGACTCTAGCTGATGAGGAGAAGGAGTTTGAAATCTATGATAGATTTAATTCGAACCCTGGGCCTCTCCCTATCAAGGTGGAGCGACGGATATTTGTGGAATAGGCGCTAGCTGGGTTGAGTTGGGCATGAAGATGCAAGAAACCGGCAGTGGATGGAGATGGAACCTTTGTGTTTTGGCTAGCTTATCTCAATCTTGATATGGATTCACTCATTCTGACCCTGATGTCCTCTTCAATATTCATACTCTTCGCGTCAGTATAGACTATACTGAGGAGCTCATATCATGCTGGCTCACATATATCCCATTTAAGCAGCTCACTAAACTCCGAAGTAACGCCTCAAGCAAGCTTATCTCAAGCTCCAATAAAATCGCCAATCGTCAGATTCTTATTCGTAAAGGTGTGTTGCTCTGCATCACGAGTGAGGGGCACTATTTCTAGGTGCCGAGATAATGTAGGGACATCACGCCTTGATTCGCGGAAATAGACCCTGGTTAGCTAGTATGGGCGCTAAATCAGGCATTCTGCATGCATAAACTAAGCATACTCTTTAGTTCATACATAAGGACCTTAATAACATTCCTGTAAGGGCAATGTGTCCGGAGCACGCGAGTAGGTCATAAAGAAGGATAGGCCCAGGGGTCTGACGAGATTCTTCCTCAGATCAACTAATCACTGTCTCCAGTCTTTCCATCCCTCATGTAGGCTACTGATCCTTTGCCGGATCGACACAACGTGTTTCCGAACAAGGGGGGTACTCCCGCCATGGCAATCGGCGCACCTTACCTATTTTGTGTACATGCCCCGGGCATGATAGCGGTGATGCGACTGAGATAGCGGGGGAGTCCGCGCTTCGCTAGGAGAAAATGGACGGGAAGGATCAAGCAAGTAAGACGTGATAAGAGGTGATGACAGCATATCACCCTGCCGCTAGACCCCAGCATTCAAGCCCTGGCTGAGCGTTTTAGATCCTGGCCAGATGGACGATTTTAGAAAATAATCATCCGTTTTCGCCTCAACTGTTGATCTTGAACATTGAATTTGTGCAGTCAGCTCGATTTACGAAGATAGAACCTGAATATTACCTTGACAGATATTGATTTGTAATCTTTCAGCAGAAGAATCCTACCTCTTAATTCGCCAAGGTCCTAGAGGCCTACTCCGACCCAAGTTTGTCTTGGCATAGGCACTTTTGCTGCTACTATTCAACCACTATCACTTTCCTTACTGGGACATCGGCCGCCGTTACCATTTAGGAAGCTGAATAGTTTCTAAGAACAAGGCCTCCGACTTCAACGCTATCACGCAAGAGATGGTGTTGATGATATGAATGATTGGACTTGATGGCATTATCAAAGAGCTCAGAGATGGTGCTGCTATTCTATGTATAAATACTCTCGATGATGACCAGAATATTGAAGTTTTACTATCCTCATCCACACAGCCTCATCTTCTCTTGACTCTCTATCTTTGCCTGCCCATCATGACCAACTTCCGTCGTCTTGCTCTGTTCCTTGGAGCCCTGCTCCCCGCAGTCCTCGCTGCTCCTACTGAGGTCCTCTCCAAGAGACAGGAAGCTGTTATTCCTGACAAGTACATCGTCACCCTCAAGTCTGATGCCTCTGCCAGCAAGAAAGAGGCTCACTTGAACTGGGTCGGTGATATTCACAGCCGCAGCCTGTCTAAGCGTGAGACTCAGGGTGTTGAGAAGAAGTTCAACATCAAGAGCTGGAGCGCTTACTCCGGTGAATTCGACAAGGAGACCATTGCCGAGATCAAGAAGAGCCCTGAGGTATATCATGTAACTTACAGTAAAACTGTCCAATCACTAACACAACATCTTATAGGTTGCCTTCGTTGAGCCCGACTACACTGTCTACCTCGACTTCGAGGAGACTCAGCAGCTCTCCGACCGTGCCCTGACCACCCAGACTGGTGCTCCTTGGGGTCTTGGTACGATCTCTCACCGAACTTCTGGCTCTACCAGCTACATCTACGATACTACTGCCGGCTCTGGCTCTTACGCCTATGTTGTCGACAGCGGTGTCCAGATTGCCCACAACCAGTTCGGTGGCCGTGCTTCTCTTGGCTACAACGCTGTTGGCGGTGCTCACACTGACACTCTCGGTCACGGAACTCACGTCGCTGGTACTATTGCTGGCTCCACCTATGGTGTCGCTAAGAGGGTTAGTTATACCAACACCACATGCAGTGATTCCATATACTAATTGCCTCCAGGCCAACATCATCTCTGTCAAGGTCTTCGCTGGCGCCACGGGTACCACTTCCACCATCCTTGCTGGCTTCAACTGGGCTGTCAACGATATCACCTCCAAGAGCCGAGCTGGCCGCTCCGCTATCAACCTGTCTCTCGGTGGCCCTGCTTCTCAGACCTGGACCACTGCCATCAACGCCGCCTACAACGCTGGAGTCCTCTCCGTTGTTGCTGCTGGTAACGGTGATCAGAACGGCAACCCTCTTCCCGTTTCCAGCCAGTCTCCCGCCAACGCTCCTAACGCTCTGACTGTTGGTGCCATTGACTCCAGCTGGCGCCCTGCCTCTTTCACCAACTACGGTGCTGGCGTCGACATCCACGGACCCGGTGTTAACATTCTCTCTGCCTGGATCGGCTCCAACACTGCCACCAACACCATCAGCGGTACCTCTATGGCCACTCCTCACCTTGTTGGTCTTGCTCTCTACCTTCAGGTTCTCGAGGGTCTCACCTCGCCTGCCTCCGTTACCAGCCGCATCAAGGCTCTCGGCACCTCTGGCCGCATCACTGGCACCCTTAGCGGCAGCCCCAACTTGATTGCCTACAACGGCAACGGTGCTTAAATGGCCATAGAACAATCAGTGACAGGGTAGAATCGACAAAGGATATATATATAGGTTTCATAGTATAAATATCATCTATCGCTGGCTTCACAAACTGTTAGGTTACGAATATGCTGTGATTAACCATATTCTGTGAATTCTTTTTATACCATGGTATTTATGAATTATGAGCTTTTAGATTGTGCCTTCATGTTAAAGGTCCTGTAGGATGTCATCACAGTGTCTGAAAAAGTGAACAACATCTGGGCCAGAGCTGTTCACAACTCGGCTATTGTTCAATGATATAACGTATACGGGACGGTAGGCAAAGATGGGTCGTATATTCAATGATGCTTTGGGTCTGTGTCGAACTCAGCGAGATGATTTTAGATGACAGTCTCGCGTAGTGACCGGTAGAATCCTCTTAGCGCTTAGTAAAGAACAGATCACACGCTATAGAGTCAAATTTCCAGTTTAGCAACACCTAGGATCTGTATTGAGTTCAGTAGAGTCATGATAGACGAAGGCTAGAACGATAGCAGGTGAAGGCTGGTGCGGCAACAGACGGGGCTTAGTATATTAGATCCTGATAATAATAGATGTAGCCAGGCCACCAGGTCGCCACCACTCCGCGCTTATCTTTCCTATTCGATTGCAAAACTCTCCAAGATTATACATCGACCCTTGCGTTATTTCTTTCTCAAGAATCGTTCGTATAGTCTCCTCTTTCCTTTCGTTATGTGTCGCCGCGCCCGCCATAGATCAGAGCGAGACAGTCTTTCTATCTAAGGTTTGCTCTATAACTTCTAAAGTAAGAGAAGCTAGCTTTAATAATAATAAATAACCCATTTTCTTTCCATCTCGGCGGTATTGTAATCCAATGCCCACATAATTGCCTTCTAAGCTGCAGCGCAGCTAAGTTAGTACCGTATATGACTCCTTCTTCTGAATATAAAAGCCTGTAGATCTGCCTTGCTCTTCCTTCCTTGGGGCAATCCAGCTCAACAACAAAAATCATATCAAAGTCAAGATGGCCGCTCCGCCAATTCGAACCGAGACAGTCTTTCTGGACTTCGAACCCTTGAATATTTATTGGCCTGATGTACCGCCGCCACCACCACCAGCTTCTCCCGACTCTGCTTCCAGAGTGCAGCCAGCTCTCCCCTCTGCCCCCTCCGCAGACGCATGAAAGGTAGCGAGGAGACAGACAAGCCCAAAGCCCTTTCAAGCAGTCTGGGATGCAGCTGCGGGATGATAAGTCGTTGGTTGCGCGCATCACCGGCCAGTTTGTGTACATTTGCATAATCTGATGATCGATTGGACCCTGGAAGGTCGTGCCGTTTGCCGAGCTCATGGGTGCCCAGATTACCAAAAGGCTGCCGTATTAGTTCTTGTCTTTTGCAAAGTTCGCTCCTGGCACCAGATGATTAGAGCATCTGAGGCTGGGGGATACCATTATTGAGTTTTCTGAACCGGATAGAGGCATATCTTGGAAACTTTTACCTACTTTAGGATAAGTTTAGGAAACAAAATCATAACGTTAGTGTGATCTTGGTACTATATCGTAAATCTCATCATAAGTTCCTCAAATTTCGCCCTTCTTTGTTTACTTCTAAAGAGGCATAGGTTGCTTTGGTTTTGTAAACTCTTTTCCTAATAGCGTGTGGTATGGACGTCCACATGAGCTCTCACCTCGGCGAGCGAGACCCAGCTTAGTCCTATCTGCTATGATGAAGTACATGGTGGATCAAATTGACCATCTGACCGATAGCTTCATGAATGAGAAATACTCACATATCATTACTAAATGGGAACCAAATCTGAGAGAAAGGAAATTGGTCAATTTGTGAGTTTAAACTCTTAGCTAAATAAAAACATGATTATTCTTCTTCTTTTTGTCTTTAGCCCATTACCACCAAAAAGGGATTCCGGCATCCCAAAAGCCATATGTCAACATTAACATAAGAACACTACAGTAGGGAATATTGTTTAGTGAGCGGCCTGAGCAGCCTGAGCAGGCAATCCAGCGGCACCAACGGGTGGGCAAGTCTGCATGGTATAACACTCCTGAGTCTTGCCAATGACACATCGCTTGCCATCATAGATTGCACCTTGACCACACTGCGGCGGCTTGATCGAGACACAAAGACCGCCGCTAGCAACGAGCCCGGTGCCGCACTTGGGCCCCTCCACAGAGACACACTTGCCACCAACGCGGTTAGTACCTGACGGGCATTGCGGAGGAGTGACGGCGACACAAAGGTCTCCCTTCAGTACTGTTCCTGTAGGGCAACGCGGATCGAGAGTAGAATCACAAGACTCAGTCTCGGAGTTGTATTTCGTTCCGGGACCACAGATGACCTCCTTATCCGAAGTACACTGGTTGCCATCATAAGTAAGGCCAGGAGGACAAGAGGGCGGATCCTTGGAAATACAGCCAGTTCCATCAAAGGTCATACCGGGAGGACACCCCGGTTCAACGTGCGATACACAGGCCTTGCCATCGAAAGACTTGCCTGGCCCGCAGATAGGTCTTCCCTTCGACACGCAGTTTGTACCATCGAACACTCCCTTCTCACAGCTGGGGGTGTCCTTCTCAGAGACACAGACGCTTCCATTGAAAATAAATCCAGGCTTGCAAGCAGGTCGTTCACTGGAAACGCACTTCTGGCCGTCAAAAGAGCAGCCAGGCTTACACGTTGGCTCGATGGGTGATGTACAGTCTTGACCCCTAAGGTTCGTTCCACGCTCACACACGGGCATGTCGGGATATTTGCAGTAACTTCCGTCAAGAACTGATCCCTTGGGACACTGTGGCCGTTCTTCTGAGGTGCAGTGGTCGCCGGTCTGAGTTTGACCTGGAGGGCACGACGGCGGTGTACCAGAGATGCACTTTTTGCCGCTCAGAATGCTTCCAGGGGCGCATGTGGCGCGTTCCTCAAGCACACAGTCCTCTCCGTTGAAAGTCGAACCTGGCCTGCAACGTGGCGGTTCTGAGACAAGGCATTTTCCGTCGGTGTAGGTTCCAGTGCGACACGTTGGGATCGACTTGACCTCACAGACCTTGCCGTTCCACTTTGAATTAGGAGGGCATTCTGGTTCTTGGTAAGGGCTGACATAGCACCGTCCGTCTTTGTAGTGACTACCGGGCGGGCACTCGTGTTCACCCGTGGCCTTGATGAAGCAGTTCTCTCCATTGTACTCCATGCCTCTGTGACAGCAAGCCGACTTGCCACTAGTCTTGTCTGTTGATAGTGTAGTTCCAGTAGGGCACACGGCGCTGCTCTCAGATGCGCAAAACTTTCCCTGAAGAGAGAATCCAGGCGGACAACTAGGCGTATCCTCACAGACCTTGCCATTAAAGAATCCAGGTTCACAGGAAGGGGCCTTCTCCGACACACAAGAGGTACCATCGAAATTAGATCCAACAGGACACTTTGGCGGTGACTCGTGAGTGCAGACTCCACTGGCGATGGTATAACCTTGAGGGCAAAGCGGTTGGCTGGTGCCAATGCAGTGGCCGTCGGAAAGTTTCGAGTTTGGGGGGCAAGAAGGAGGCTTGGAACCAACACAATGTCCGGCCTCCAGTTTCAGGCCGTTAGCACATTTAGGCGGAGTACTCGAGGTGCAAAGGCGGTCTTTCAAAGTGAAGCCTGGAGGGCAGCCCGCGTCTTTCTGAGAGACACAACTGCCGTCCTGATATTCAAAGCCAGGACTGCAACGAGGTGTGGCTTCAGACTCGCAAGCCTCTCCATTGAATTGCGAACCTTGTGGACAAGCCGGAGGCGCACCGATGCAGTTTTGGCCATTGTAAATTAGACCTTCCGGGCAAGTAGGTGGTTTTGTGCTGATGCAATTGTTTCCCTCCAGAACCGTACCTTCGGGGCAAACGGAGCTGTGTGGGAAGACGCAGCCAGTTCCATCATTGATTGTTCCTATGGGGCAGCAGCGGGTGTTGCCAGAAGCATCAGGAGCAGGGACAATCTCGCTCAGGTCGATGGATCTGGCCGGCCGACTGTTGGGGGCCTGGAGTTGGGTGCCATTGTTGACTATAGCAGGTAGACCGGCTTGCTGGACAACAAGGCGAGCATCGAGCGGGACGTCGGTTGCTGCACCGCTCAAGGCAAGGCCTGAGAGTGTCAACAGAGTCTTCCAAGATTCGTGCATAGTGCGGAGATGAGTTGGAAGGTAAACAAAGTGAAGTGAAGTGAAGTGATGAGGAGATGATTGCGAATTTAGACTGCGAATGATGTGCTCTTTTATCTTCCTTTAGACTGGCTGGCCTGCGTGGACAATGTTTCCGAGATTACCTTAGATCCATCGTCTGACCACGATGGTCCCAAAAGACGTAGTGAGTTTCGGACAAGCGACATCCGAAGAGATTACACTCCAGAAACAACAGTGATTGTCAATAGTGGCGCTGCTGAAATTAGATAACGCGTAGTTGAGGAATCTTTGGTGTCTAATGATGAGAAGATTGCGTACAGACTCAAGAAGAAAGTAACTTATCTCCATTCTGCCTCTCTGCCGCCGACATAGTTCAAAATCATCCCTTTTGGGCACAGACTGTCTCTTTTGGTCCATTCTTCGAAAGTGGGGATGAGACCTCAAACTATCGACATCCCGTGTATAGGATAGACACAGCTGAGTGGTGGATATTAGTTGTTGCTGCAAATTCAAAGTGAAACCTCGGCTCTCTGCTACCTGTCAATCTTCGGGCTGACTGTCAGCAATGTGGCGTTCTTGTCGCCAACCTTCTCCACAAGTCTACTGGCTAGCTTACGAGTTCTCAGACTCGTGCTTCTGAGACAAAGGACTATAAGCCACCTACGAAAACGGCTGAACAAGGTGAATTGGTGAGGGGATAGGACATAATGAGGGGTAAGCCAACATCATTTGAGAAGATGCTTTAGAAAGTATTATCTAGTATAAGGAATATATTATCCTATATTCTGAGACTAAGGGGCTTGCCACCATATGGATTGTAAGTATTGAGCTCTCATAATTATGAGCCTGCGATACTCTTGAAACTATTCTCATCGTAAACTCCAGCTTTGTACTTTTAACAAGGGAGTGGTTATGATCTGACTGCAATCTCGATGTGATAGACATGATCCCGGGGGGACGGACACGACATCCTTGTCGCAACCAAAGCCATGGAATTTCCCCAGGATGGCTGCCTGCGATTTTTTATGTTGTCAGCCAAGCCGTGTCTTGGCAATCTTGCATTGCCATCACACGTGCTGCAAGAATTCTCAGACATGAGCGTACGTTATTTCATGAGAATGCCGTATTTGCCAATACTTTACCTTCAGCTCAGTAACTTCTACGATCACTACTACTCTGGGCGAATGTGCATTCGCGATCTTCACTAGAGCCATGAACTATCGCAATTCAAAGTCACAGTGTTCTTCTCTAACTTCAGATCGTGCAGAAGATCGTCATCTTTTACCCTACCTCGGGACGGCCCCTCGGGCGAACCGTCAGCTAAGGTTGACTTTGAGACACGCTCGGCGACACCATACCAATCTGAGAAACATTCCGTTTTCCCCAGAGTTAGCTTCCCGGTAGCTTATATCTTTATTGAGACAGTCTTATGAGTGCTCTCCAATCACATTTCAGGGACTCTGCCGAGCGCCGCCGCATCCGAAACCTGCTCAATTATTGAGCCTACAAGATCTGATTGTACCTAGATACCTATTTCTCCTTGCATGATAACCCCTCCAGCTACGCCACTGATGCATTAAATCTAAACTCACCAGATGGTTGGATAAATTTGTTGGGGATCATCAATTGCCGAACAGGACGCAACAACAAACTCTGATAATCTTGTCCAACCGAGGCAAAGCTGGAAGCTCCCCCCTATCGCTGTATTGCCATCGTCAACTTCATCATCAGCTCTACGTCAGTATTCAAGGGATGTGCATCGATCTCACTTCGTTATCGCGAGTCCCTGGCATGTGACGCAGATCGCTGCGGCTGTCAATGAATTGACTTTACTTTGCCTCTTGCGATACCACGAGAAGGAGAATAACTGGTTTGCATGCAACTTAGACACGACAATTACTTTACATTTGAGTACACCACCCAAACTTGTTCTCATGTCCCAGCCGCGCAGGCGGTCACATTACCGATACCGCTTCTTGAGAACATGAATTAGATGTAATATTTTATGGTATCGACAAAAATCAGTACATTTTATCCTTAAGTTGTATTAACAGTACATCTTCTAGTCTAGTTTTATGACCTTGGTTAACCTACATTTTAGTAAATAGGACCAGTCTTATACTGTAGTAGGCAGGTCCGTCATATCTTTCTTCGACTGCGTGCACTGCTTCCGTTGCCTCGGATTGGCTCACCTCTCCATGGCGGTCAAGAGATCTAGCAAGCCACATTCAAAACCAGAATACCAAACACGTAGTTACTGAGACAAAGCCTGTGTTGTTGATGTTGAGACAATCGTAAGCACTAGAGAGAAACAACAGTATGTCTTGGTATGGGGAGATTGACCTGGCTGCAGCTGAAAACTTGCAGTGGTATTGTAGGAATGATCAGCAGCGGGGTTTGATGCCGCGTCAACTTCCTACCAGGTAATAGTAAGGACGTCTTGTTTCTTTTGTAGAGACTGTTGAATATAAAAGATGGACTTGAAGACGCTCCAGTTTGGTTTCTCATCTTCATCTCAACACTCAACCTTCAAAGAACTTCCAATTTTTCCAATACTACAACCAATCTACCAAGCCCATCATGGTCTACTACGCTCTTCTCAAATACGTACGTCACATACACCAAGTGATATATCCATATAGCTTTCAGCATTCTAACTTGACATCATAGACAACTTCGGAGCCAAACTACCGATACCTCCTGGCCGCTCCCAACGCCGAAGTCATCGATGAATGGTGGCGCGAGGCCTCTTCAAAGGACGCAGCCAACGTGAAGCGTCTGGCTCCTGATTACTATTCTTGGGGCAGCGGTTCCCAGGCATGGAATCTTGTTGATCCCGCATGGAACAATAAGATCATGTACACTCTTCTCAACGATCGTGATGCCCGAGTCATGTCAACCTTCAACCAGCCCGAGCGAGTTGATGTCATCAGTGGTGAAGCGTAAGTTTTCCTTTTCGGCATTGCAGCTTGCCTTTCCTCTTCATGCAACTAACAAGTCGAAAGGTACTACATCCGATCCAAGTCGAACCCGGAACTCTACTGGATGGCTACCAAGGATGGCCAGATCTGGGCTACAAAGCAGGGCCGCACTCGTTTCATCTTCCGAGTTGATGGTGAGCAGGGCAGTGACAAGAACAGGACTGTCATCATCGGAAAGGACTATATCTCCATCCGTGCTGTTGGTGGTACCAACCAGAAATATGTCAGTGTCAATGACGAGGGCGATCTGGTTCTCAGCGGCCACAGCTGCCGCTTGTACTACAGCGACCTGAAGAGGAACTATCTCGCTCAGGGAGATTCCGGTGCCAGTGGTAGTGCGCCTGTTACCAAGGTTGATGGCTACGGCGAGGAGTGGGAACTTGTCCGATAGATCGCACGTCTAACTTCTGGCTACTTCTGGACACAGGTTACTATTGTATACCTTGGTTATATGGCGCGGGGAGGCCTATAAGGTTAGGTTCCACGTTAGTCTATACTCTATAGGCCTTTCATATCAAAATTGAGCTTCGGTTCACCGTCCCTTGACATATCAGATTCTCCCGATCAAGTGTGATCGCATCAATAGTAAAAGGTGAAAGTTTTCTTTTTACATCAACATGGCAAATCCCGATTACGCGTATTAATCACCGACAGAACTGCACAGTAGAACTGCGGTGCTATGTCGAGGCGGTCCAATCCTCTTGTGTAGGCAGATTTATCTCTTAGCGATCATGTTTTTATGGGTTCAGCGCTAATGCGGATACTGTACAGTAAGCCAATCTGATCGATTTTACTGGCCAGACTTCAGGAAGGCCCCCGCTGATCGACACTTTTACTGTCCAGTTTCTGACCATTTCTAGGGAGGACATGTACCAATAGTTCGGCCAAGACATGGCCCGGCATTGCGTGTCCACCATGTAAGACGAGAGATAAGGTAGCACGATACTTGCTATGACGTTTTTCACGGGCTTTAAAGATATAATAATCAATCTCATATCCTTTCCTCGTTCTCAATGTTTCATTCACTACACATTGAATCTCCCATTCTTTTGCCTTTACCACCATCAAACTATAACCCAAAATGTCCGTCGCTCGTTCTGAGCTCAAGTTTCGGCTTCCCCCGTCCATGAAGTTAAGCGATGGTTCAGCCAATTCCAAAACATCCCCTCCAGAGCCTGTTTCCACGAATTCTACAGCTCTAGACCGAGCAAGAGCTCGTTTCACCGTCACGGGCAATGCTGTTGTCACCGGCGGTGCAGGAGACATCGGCTCTGTTGCCTGCAGAGCTCTGCTTGAACACGGGCTACAGGGCTTGGCCATCTTCGACTTGCACCTCGATGTGGGCCAGAAGACGGTCAATAGCCTCCAGGCTGATTTTCCTGAAGCAAAGATCACCTTCACCAAGGTTGATGTGACCGATCCTGACTCGGTTACGGCAGCCGTTGCAAGCGCCGAACAAGCAATTGGGCCCATCAACATTTGCCTGTGTTTTGCGGGCATCGCTTTCGCTACGCATGCCTTGGATATGACACACCAACAATTCAAGACCATGTTTGACGTTAACACTACGGGCGCCTTCCTTGTCGCACAATCTGTGGCCAAATCCATCGCAAGCAAGGGAACTGGTGGTTCCATTATTCTGATGGCCAGCATATCAGCTCACATAGTCAACTTCCCTCAACCCCAAGTTCATTACAACGCCGCAAAGGCTGCAATAATCTCTATGAAGAGCTCCCTTGCGGCCGAGTGGGCAGTACATGGCATCCGAGTCAACAGCATCAGCCCAGGCTATATGGACACTATCCTAAACGAAGGAGACGGGTTAGCAGAGCAAAGAGGTGTTTGGGCAGGTAGAACTCCGTATGGTCGCATGGGAAAACCTGAAGAGCTCACTGGTGTTGTTGTGTTGCTGGCGAGCAAAGCCGGAAGTTATATTACGGGTGCGGATCTTCTGGTGGATGGCGGGATCAGCGTGTTTTAGTTACCTGTTTGATCGAGATCTAACTAAGCCATGGATTGCCACTGTTAACTTTGTTTAATCAACACACATGCAAATTGAGTATTGCCTGGTTTTGGTTTTCCTGTTTTGTAGCTCGTAGTCACGGCACCGTAGTTTCACATGTGTAGACACGGATATCTTCTCTCCATGCTCATCCACCAACGGTTCTCCGGGCGTTTGGGGAACATTTTGTACATACGCGATAGATGCGATGTAGTCAAAATGATACTGATTCGAGGATCGCTTCCCTGACCATTGATCGCGCTCGAAATAGCATCGTCCTGCCAAGATCATCGTAGCGCGCGGTCCTGGAGGAACTTTAGGTATAGAAGGAGATCATGTTAAAACCTCAATCCTAAGGGGGGGAAATATTATCCTAAAATTAGAATAATTCTCTAGCGTCTTGTAAGATTTTATAATAATTTAGACTAAGTCTTATAGAAGTTCTATAGTACCTCATGTAAACCAAACAACCTTCTTCAGACTTTCCCGGACCACCTGCCCAGGAAGCCCACGTTGACAATCCCTGTAGATCCTGCTCCGAACTGTACAGTAGCATTTGCGACCGTCCAGTAGAACATCTATGGAGGTGATTACTGTACAGTCACTTACTCCACATACCAATTAGTGAGTGTCCGTGTCTACTCCGCGTGTGTTGGAACTGTACAGTCACTGCATTAGTGTCTGCTCTATGGTCACCACGTGGCAAAGATTCGCCTTGTTCTCCTTTAAGAACACAACTATATAGATATCATGCCCTGCCCAAACGTTTGCCCAAGCTATCCTTCATTGCCCTCCTACCAAACAACCATTCCACCTCCTCGCACAACTTAACATCAAAATGGGAAACGCCACTTGGCTCGACAAGCTCCAAAAGCAACGTATGCATGTCTTGCTGTGCATACAAAAAGCGACTAACACGAGCAACAACAGTTAAAATCGACATCGATTGCATGGACCCAGCAGAAGCAAGAAGGTTTTTGCCATTCAAGCCCTATGATCAAACAAGCAACCAGCGTCTAGTCTACGAGCAGATGGTCGCTCCTGAGAACCGCGAACTCTTTCTCAAGACTGTGAAGGAAGGTAAAGACGAAGGTTGGGAAGTTATTCTTGACCGCATGGTAAGTCATGATCGCTTATGTTGGCTTTAGTTGGCCGTTCAGCAATTGACGTTACTAATCGCTGCATAATCTTTATAGAGTGCCCTCATCTGCGCCAAGAACATCGAAAATATCCAAGGACGGGTCTTGCTTCAATCTTCAGCCTTTCACGCATACGACACTGACAAAGTGGTGGCTCATGCTCGCTCTTACGCTCGCGAGTTTGAGAAGGCTGGCATCTCAAAGGATCGTATTTGTATCAAGATTCCAGCTACGGGCCCTGCATTGAATGCAAGCCCAATCCTCCTCAAAGAAGGTATCCGCACTTTGGGTACTTCCATCTTCTCTGTTGTCCAGGCCATTGCCGCTAGTCAGGCAGAGACAATCTCAATCAGTCCTTACATCAACTGTACGGTTAGCACCAACCCTCTAGCTCGGACTTTTGCTAATTGTCCGGTAGTCCCGTGGTATCACGCCGACCGAAAGCAGTGGCCTGACGTTGGGGATCCTGCTCTTGAGCATCCCATGTCTCCCAGACTCGTGCAGATCCAACAAGTCTACCAGCGACTTCGTGAAGAGACAGGCAAGGTGCAGCCGCTACTTAAGCCCGCAAGGTACGGAACACTCCTGTGGATTAATCCCTTGTCCAAAACCTAGGTCATTGCAGACTAATCTGATGTTTAGCTTCATCTCTGCCCGAGAAGCCATCGCTATGGGTGAGGTTGGGTGCCATCACGCGACTATCCCCGAAGACATCCTTCTCCAACTATCCCTTCTGGACGCGGAAGCAAACCCGCCACCTGGAAATGATACTAAGAAGCAGGAGGGTATCCCATCGGAGAGGATTGCCCACTTGGCCAAAACCGACCCTCTTGCCGATCCCAACTGGAATGGTAAGTTACCGTCAACCGACGTGAACTACCTGGCGGACAATGGAGCTGCCCTGGCCAAGGCTATCGCTGCCGACCCTGTCACCGAGAAGGGTCTTTATGAAGCTCTCGAGTCATTCAAGGCGAACGAGTTGCAAAGCAAGGCGGCGATCGAGGAGGTACTCAAGCAATTTTGAGGGATGTGTTCAGTTATTAAAATCGTCGAAAGAATTGATTAGATACAGCTTTGAAGGTCTCCATTCCCCTGTTCATTTTGCAATAAGCCTGGGATGTTACTCGTGTCGATGCCTCCAAACCAAGAAGTTGGCATCATATCCTGTGTGTCCGCTAACGTTTGACTATCTAGATACAAATTGCTCACTGCAAATGAATCCAGAGACGATAAGGACCAAGGGTCGGTCGGTGCGTGCCAAGACGCATTATAGTTTGTTTGAGGGTCTTGACATGCCGAAACGGGTAATGATACCGGAGGCATCTGCTCGATCCTGTTCTGACTGTTTTCTAGCGCCAAGTCGATGGCAGTTTGTTGCATGGGGACTGGATAGGAGTGGTTCATTGATAGTGCCATGTCGTAGGGTTCTTGACTTGTCTCAGACTGAGTTGTAGGGAAGTCTTCAGTCGGATTGTCCCCAAATCCTGCGGGAAAAGTTCCAAACACATGGTTCTTTGTCTCGGCCAATTGAGCCATGGCCTCAGTCATAGGCTTGGCCTGAACTAGAGGCGCCGCTGGTCCCATAACTTGTGCACGTAAGGCATTCACTTCTAGAATAAGCTGACGATTCTCGGCGAGTAGGTCCTGCATGTCTTGTGCGGCAGCAAGGCACAGTTCGCGTTGCTGCCTCACATGCTCGACGGTCTTGTTTACGATTAGCACCTTTGTGAGACGTCGTGTAGATCCGAGCCCAGGAAGCAAGCGTGCTAGTTCCTAGGCCATGTGCAAGGATCTCAGATTAGCTTTCCTTCATGCAGTGGGTAAATCATCCAATAACCCCGAAAGAGCATACCAAGAAGTTGTCATTCATCTCTCCTCGGCGTTTCTTCTCGATCGCTAGGTTACGGGCCGTAACATCGGGCGGTAAAGGCCGAGCACGGGGTTTCCTCTTAGGCCGAGAATTCGCGATATTGCTGTGGTTTGACATGGCGTGGTTTCACGAGTAGTATCTTGTGGCTGGTGCGTGGGCAGGGATTGCGGGGAGAAATATAAACGAGGACTAACAGATATCACGCATGAGCGACTTTGTGCGGCTCGATAATATTTCCAAGATCTTACTGTTGCCACTCTTACTCTTGTGCCATTCTCTGGGCTCTAGCTGACCGAGCCCCTCTTGTTACATCACCGAGTCATTGTGGCTCATTCGCCGCGCCATAAGTTGGACACGGAGCGAAAGCCGGGCCATCTCCCAGCCGAGATACGCCACGCCATTCGCTGAGATCCTGCTAGGGTGGTAGATACTGCACAGTAACGTACCTGGCCCTCGGGGTTCCAGAATAATCGGGAATAGAGGTGGCTCTTCTATGTCATAATTTTTATTATAATTTAGTAAGATCCTAGAAAGTCGTATTATCTTATACCCTAAGCTTTGAAGATTCTTAGGCTATATGTTTTATGAATGCTTTATGACATTACCATAGTTAATAATGGTAATTAAGGTAGTGCGGATTCTTGCTAAACCCCCCAGCTGGCCCCATGGTCAAACAATCATGGTATCATCGCAGCATTAGTTGTAGTTGCTCTTAAGCTTCTCGGATGCTCTGTAATGAAGATACAAGATCAAAATCATCGTTGCATGTTATTCTTAGCATAATTCTACAAAGAATGAGATGCGAAACCACAAGTCAAGCACAAGAAGATAAATCCCATGATCAACTCACTTCACTTGTTCACATAATTTCTTGGTCAATCTAACTAATTGAGCGGCAAGCTCTTGCATCAATGTAAACCCAGTTTGTCTGTTAAGCGCTTTCCATAATATCATCGGTGTGTTGCTGAGTACGACGAAATGCGACAGATGTTCACGACCAAGAATAGTTCGTCTGTTGGTATTAATCAGACCTGAACAACTAATCTAGACCTATCAATCATCATCAAGATCAGCTAACAAACTTGCAGAAGGTACAAAGAAGGTAGAGCCTGTAACGGGCGTTGAATAGTTGAGAATTCGATCATGCATCCCAGGCGGATTACCGATGAACATGCGTTCCAGCATCTTCTCTATCACCCACAGTTTCTTCGAGTAAGCGATGAAATATGTGCCGAATTCGCCCTGTGCTGGGGATCCGAAAGGCATGTTATCGCGCAGAATATCGTGCTCGCTACCGCCCTCGTCCTCAATCGTTGCGAGACTCTTGTGAGACTGTTGTTGACCATCGGGTGCATCGTTAAGCTCAATGTTGTCTAATTTAGTGCGGCCGATGATAGCTTCCTGCTGCTCCGTTTTGAGGGCTTTCCACGCCCTTAGGTCGTGGAGATACTTTTGTACTACGACGTAGCTGCCTCCTACGCCGGCCGAGTCATCTTGGGCAGTGATGAGGACGGAATCTGAGATATCGGGACCAACAGGGTTGGCAGTTCCGTCAACAAACCCAAGCAAGTCACGGGTATCAAAGTATCTAAAGCCAATCGTCTCGTCCTCGACCTTCACAGCGTCGCCCAGTCTGTCCATAAGTTGTCTCTCGAACTCAAAGGACATGTCCCTTCTCTCTGAGCGGATGTGAAAGAAGATCTCGCCTGGTGTTGACACAGCAGTGTATTTAGACCCTGCGTACTCTTTGAAGGGGTGTAGCTCAGCTGGACGTGGGAATTTGATCAATCGAGCCCATGCCGAACTTCCAATACCGACGGTGCATGAGAGTTTGGCCATTTGGTGACGAATGGAAATATTCTTGGTGATGTCGGCAATGCTGGCTAATGTTGATCGAATGATTTGGTCGGCATCGGGACTGTCCTTTGCCGAGAGGACGAGGAATGTCGCTGATTGCGACAAGGGAGACTCAACTGCTTGGGGATTCATTCTGAGTGCGGATGCGGTGGAAGTCGACACTGGGCGTACAGAGCTACGGTGAACGTAGGCAGTTGTGGCTTGCAGACAGTGACTCTGTGTAACTCGCGATAAAGAACGACCCAATGGTACCTGGTAAAATTTGATGCCCCAAGTAAAGACCATAGCTCTGAAGCCTTAGAGGACTCTACACGATTGATCCGGGCTCAGAAAGCCTCCCTCACTCTCAATGTTACCTGAGCTGGCTGTATAGCTTGTAAATGCATATCCCAGGGGTCTCTGCGCCATCTACCTCGCTGCGTGCCGAGGTACAACTCGATAGTTGCAAGATCAAGTCGATCTCGCGGGGAACTTCGGCGTAATCATGACGCATTGGTTTCTCCTTGACTGGATACGAGGTACCTCGAACTCGACGAATAGCGAGGTTTGTAAAATAATCGATATCCTGCGGGGGCTTGTCGCAAGTGACCTTTGATTGTGAGTCCCGCGCTAGACTACTAACAGATAAGCCGTGATACAGGTACTGATAAGGCCCCATCCGTTATAGTGTTATTGCCACCATGTAGAATCTTGCTTGCTAGAGTGGTCGCAGTTGAAACAACCTTCGGGTGAAATATGAAGCCGTTTGAGAAATTTCACGACATGTTCACCAAGATATCAACAACCCTGAACACCTTACAGCAAGTGAAACTGGAGTCAAGTGCGATATATTGCACCTTGGGAAAATTTTAGGTTTCACCTCACGGCATCGCGTTGCTACCCAACCACCAATTACTGCCGCCAGTTTTAAGCAGAAATAAAGACTAAAGGATATTTTATATACGAGGTTACTGTAGCTAACACAGATAGGTGATAGCGGTCTTTAGTCCAGGTGATCTATCACCTGCCACTGAAAAGTTGCCAGCGATGCTTTCATCATGAATTTGGGATGTATCGAGAAGATTGGACGAACTTGGATAACCCTAGCTGCTAAAGCGCTTTGAAACTCGTCCTACCAGATTTTTGCAGAGTAAACAAATCATTCTGGACTTAATGGAAGTATAGGTTAGCTTTAGTCCGTCTAGTAGTTAATATCGATAAATCACCCATCACGAGGTCGAAAATCTGCATTATACGAACTACGTAATTTCCACATTCAATTAGCTGCCACTAATTAAACAGAACCATACTCCGTAGGTATCAAGCACTTGGGACACATTCCCCAAAAAGGCTCCTGCGGGTGTCATCTGCACATCAGCGGATTGTCTATTAGTGCAAGGATCTAGGATGACCGAGCTTTGGTGGTAATCAATCTGGCAGAGCACGAGTGTCAGACTAATACCGGGTTAGGAAGGCAACGGATATGACGGTTTCAAAGAAACGAGCAGTTAAATTGGTGTCGTGCTGATGAAAGCTTGGACTCAAGAACCATGTGTTCCTTGAGCTTGGGTTCATGCTGTTAACGGTTTGATATTGAAATAATCCACAACTGACGCTTTCATTTAATAGAGTTGTAGAATTACATAATATTCATCCTCCTTCGCTCTCGAAGAGGGATGCTTACGCGTAACAGCGGTCTGCAATAATAGTCTTGGCACTGCTACCAGAGTTTCTGCTACCGAATTTATGCCAAGGAATCTTCCATTCGGCACTCATTTGCGTGTCAAAGGCTGGTCTAGAAGAACCCAGCAAATGAATAGGGTAGTCTGATCATTGTAAGATACCCTTGAAAGATATCCTGATGAGATCCCCAGTGATCCACAAGATGGCTGAAACCACCCATCTGCAACTTTATAACGGACCTTCCAGGTTCGAATCCTTGGTGAGCCCCATTTCCAAGGGTTATGAAATGACCAAATATCAATTTGAGACAGTTCGTAGTCATCAAAATGTGGCGGTAATAAGCCGTAGCAAGGGCCCCTGGGAGGATTCCTACCAGGGTAGAGTGGTTTTCAATGCACGTCCATATTGTACGAGCACACAGACAGTCGGGACTGGAAGCGGATCAACAGTAGCAGCTCCCGATCAGTAGGAGGAATCTTTTAGCATCGGCAGAAGCAACACCTTCGCCGATCCTTGGTGGCCAGCTCCAGCTGCAAAGTCGGGGACATCCCCACAGAGCAACTCGGCACACGAGGCGGATCGACCACCGTAAAGACAGGCGAACGCGGAGGCGACTGATTGGATTGCTGGCAGATGAGAGAAGCGCCGTGGCGTTGTTTCGACCCAGACATGTCTTTGTCCCGCGGTCTCCGACAAAAGAGACTCAAAACAAGTTGGCTGTTTCATTGCAAATTTTCAACAACTAACCAAGGCAACGGCAATTGTTGTTTTTGTTACCCCTTTTTGTCTTGGCCTACATACGATGACATTCTCCATCTTGTACAGTGGCATTTATGGCGGGTTGAGGCAAACTTGGCGGAGTTTTGTTCTTCGTGGACCAATCAGAAAATGCATTTGTCCCTTGCAGTAGTGCAATTAGCCTGTTACAGAGCAACCGAGTCAAGAAAAAAAACTGCCTACTGCAGCAAACTTTTTTTTAACAAAACACTCGACATCGGCCGGTCGCGTCGGCCCCTTTCTTTGTTTTGTCAGAGGGAGGGAGGAATGAACGGATCGTTGGCAGGGTTTTGTGAATGTACAATTTCAAGGCTGATTTCGATTCTGATCTCAAAGACACTATTTAACCTTGCTACTTCAATAGCCCATGCTCTGGCAATTAGCTGATCCTTGCTCTCGGGACAATACGAACTTGTAACTTTAACCGATATTGGAGGCGCTGCCTGTGATTGAAGAAAAAGCCGGGGATATTGTCTGTGCACACGAGAATCACAGTAACATTGAGCAACTAAGCTTTGTCGTATCCAAGGCGCTTTGTTCTCCCTTGTGGCCAATACTCTAATCCAGGTACCGCGCGCTTTACGGTGGTGTCTCTAGTTCTGCCCTCGTATAGTGGCGTCAACATACCGCGCCGTCGTTGTTTAGCCTCTTTCCAAGACCACCCCGGTATGTCATCTCGTCTCTTGGACGGTTGATTGCCGCGTCAGGACGAAACACACAGGCCAGATCTGGGCCTAGTTTTAATATTAAGGAGTGATATGAGGGGTTTCAGTGTGCCAGTCCCCACACCCCAAGCACCACACCAACAGAGGCACCATCCGGAGATTCGGGTGTGTCATCACTCGAGACGAACCCAGCATCTCGTCTTGATTGGTTCGGGAAGCTGAGGCCATCAACGGCTTTTTGCTGGGAACCAAGCCTTTACCCCTGGTCTAGTCCAACTTACCCCTGGATCAAGCCATCGGAGCATCAACCCTTTGAAACAGTGGCTCCGCTCTTGCAATCAATTCGATGTTGGCTGGCTTACGCATGGCATGGAAACTAACATGGCACCACAACAAGGTCGGGACCAAGTTGTCGTACAACTATAATATAACCTTGATCTCGTCCACCTTCAACTTCTTTCTTTTCCTCTCCAGACATCAGTCTTGTCATTCATTCCTTACAGGTCACTCATTCATCCTTGAAGGATTCTTCATTCTTTCACTCATTCATTCATTCTTTTTTATAACAAGCAACTCATTTTTACAGTCCCGGTGACGTTAACAAACAAACTCTCAACAAGATGCATTACTCTACTCTCATCGCTTCCACCATGATGGCCGCCACCGCCATGGCCGCCCCCCACCGCGACTGGCAGCACCAGCGACAGAACGTCGTCATCGTCACCGAGTACGAGGTCGTCACCCACGTCGCTACCGCCGGCGCCGCTGCCCCCGTCCAGACCTACGTTCCCCAGCAGCCTGAGCCCGTTGCCGAGGAGCCCCAGGCCGTCGAGGTCAAGCCCACCACCGTCAAGAAGGTCCAGAAGAAGAAGGTCCAGAAGACCACTGCCGCCGCTGCTCCCAAGCAGACCGCCGAGGAGGAGACCGGCTCCAGCTCCGGATCTTCCGGCCTCACTGCCGATCAGCAGAAGGCCGTCGACCTCCACAACGAGGCCCGTAAGGCTGTCGGCAACGACGCTCTTGAGTGGGACGACTCCCTCGTTTCCGGTGCCCAGGAGTGGGCCGAGCACCTCGTCTCCCTCGGCAGCCTTGAGCACTCTCAGGGTGAGGACGGCGAGAACCTCTACCAGGGTTACGGAGACACCCCCTTCGCCGACGCTGTTGAGGCCTTCCTCAGCGAGAAGAGCTCGTACAACGGCGAGGCTATCTCTGGATCCAACTACATGGGCTTCGGTCACTACACCCAGTGCGTCTGGAAGACCACCACCAAGGTCGGTATGGCTTCCGCCAAGGGTAACGACGGTGCTGTCTACGTTGTCGCTCGCTACCAGAAGCCTGGTAACATGTAAGTTCTCTTAACATTCGTATCACTGTTACACTCGCTAATCTCGATTATAGGATCGGCGACACCCCCTACTAAAGTATCGATTGACACCGACACGGACGGAAGGGTTTGGTTCTAGCTGGCTACGATGGAAACGCTTCTGATGTGCATCTTTTCCCCTTCAATTATGAGAGCGACTCACCAGGGCTTGGAACTGTTAAGACAATTCGATTCACGTGCAAAATACACTCACATTTGATGTGCCATTATTATTCTTATCGCTGTGATGTTTTCCTTCGCTGGTGACGATCCTAGTGTTCGCCATATTAAACGAGCCGCTCTTCCATGTGTTCAACATGATGGCAAGATAAATGGCGACATCATAACTCCACGATTGTAAGATTCAGTGATTGGCACGGAGACCGTAGATCCCTGGATAAGCGATGTTCTAGAAAGGAACTGATTGACCTGGTCGGTGTACCAGCGGCTTGTTAGTTTTTCTGAATGTCTACGTCATAAAGTCTTGGTGTTTTCGCTTACTACGTAGCAGTGTAGGGTAGCCACTGCCGATCTTCCCAGCCGTATCGGTCCCATTTTTCCGCTACCTTTCGGTCAAGATGTTCAAAGTGCTTCGTGGGTTTGGTTGGACTTCTTAATTTTTCAAGTTATCGGTGTTTTCTGAACCTCCCTGAACATAAACATGGTATGCTGGGACGTAATAGGAATTTCGTTGACACACTTCACAGCATAACCGAACTTAATCTTACTACATTCTATCTACTTGAAACAACTTGAAGACAAATCCATAAACTACGAGGCATTATGATACGGTGGCTTTCAAAATAGATTGCCCTCATAAGAAAGTCTTAGTCCTCAGCATATATCGACGCCTCAGACATTTCACCCTAGTACGAAAGGCCCCGTTGACGTCAATATCAAACCGAACGACCTCAGAGATTAGGAACAAAGTATCCTTAGATATGTGACGAAACCACCTATCTTGTTTACGCGTTTGAATTTACTGTAATGGGTGGTTGTTTGAACAGCTGAGTTTGCTAACTCAAAGGTACGCGATGACCCCAGACCCGGCAATTGATCACCATGTAACCTTCATGTTACTATCATACCTCGAGCATGAGGATTACTTAGATTGTATGAGCTCATGTATCAACAGAAATCACTGGGTGTTGGCCTATTTATTCATGAAAGCCAGCATGCAAAGAATGGGTTGTCACAATAAAAGGGGACTAAGCGTTCTCATCAAATCATGGCATAATCATTAAAACTTTTTGGGCTACTGCCCTTGACGTCTATTTTAGGTGTGCCTTTGTGAGACCAAACCAAAGCCGCGCAGTCTTGATGTTCTGCGCCTGACCATCGCCCAGCCCGGCTCACTCATTCCAATCAAACAAGTCATTAACCGATCCTTATCAGTTTATCATTCCGCTTCGCTGTAATTTTCCGTAACAAGTCGACAGGCAGTCTGTGCCGTCGGTACATATTAGTTGACGTACTTGGGGATAGTTTCCATCACGCCATCCTTGACGATGAGCTCCATAGCCTTGGTGACCTCATCGAGGAAGCGCTGGTCACTTCGCAAATCGTCACCGAACAGCTCCTTGACGCTGAGGATCGAGCGAGGGTCCTTGCCACCCTCCTTGGCCAGGCGCTGCAGCGTCTCGCGCATGGGGTCGTCGACCTCGAAGGTGTTGCCCTTGTCGTCCACACCGTTGATGTACGTGAACCAAGCACCGGCGACGAAACACAGGCGGCGGAATGGGCCAGTAACCCAAATGTTCTCGGCAATCGAGGGCATGATGAACTGAGGGATCTTGCCGGAAGCGTTGAGGGCGACACGGGGGATCTGATCCATGATGGTGGGGTTGGAGAAGCGCTCCATGAGGGTGTTGCAGTACTGGTCGATGTCGACACCGGGAATCTCGGGGAGCAGGGGCTTGACCTCCTCCTGCATCATCTGCCAGACAAACTTGCGGTAGATGGGGTGCTCCATGACCTCGTGGACGTACTTGAAGCCAGCAAGCTGTCCGGGGTAAGCCATGGCAGAGTGACTAGCGTTGAGGAGACGGAGCTTGTGCTTCTCAAATTGCTCCACATCGTGAACATCAGGGACGACCTGAACGCCGACCTTCTCGAAGGGAGGGCGACCATCGGCGAACTTGTCCTCAACGACCCACTGCATGAAGGGCTCAGTCACGACGGGCCAAGCATCCTCGATGCCAAAGTCCTCTGCGAGCGACTTGATGTCGTTCTGAGAGGTGCTGGGGGTGATACGGTCAACCATGGCATTGGGGAAAGCGCCCTTCTCAGCGATCCACTTGGCAAGCTCAGGGTTGCGGAGCTTAGCGAAAGACTCGAGCATGTTGCGGGTGATGGTACCATTCTTCTGCATGTTGTCGCAAGATAGAACGGTGAAGGGCTTGAGGCCCTGCTCATGACGCCTGGCCAGGGCAGCGTACAGGAAGCCGAATGTGCTGATGGGGGCGTTTTCGTTCTCCTTCTGGAGATCGTGCTGGATGTCGGGGTGCTCAGACTTCAGCTGATGAGTGTTCTCATTGTAGTAGTAGCCACTCTCAGTGATGGTCATGGAGACGATGTGGGTGTCAGGGTGAGCCATCTTGGCAATGACGGCCTCGCGGTCATCGGGAGCAAAGAGGAAGGAGTTGATGCTACCGACGACATTGGCGAAGCTGCCCTTGGCAGAGCGCTCAATGACTGTGTAGAGATGGTCCTGGTCGTTCAAGACATCGCGCATGGCGGCATCGTTGGGGCGCAGGCCGATACCGCAGATGGCCCAATCGCGCTCACCGTGCTTCTGGAGCAATTGGTCGATGTAGACGGCCAAATGAGCTCTGTGGAAACCGCCGACACCGACGTGGACGATGCCCTCCTTTACGGCATTGCGGTCGTAGGAAGGGACGTGAACCTTTGAGTCGCCCTGCTGAGAGGAGATGGAGGAGAGGTTGGCGCTGGTGAGCTTTAGGCGTTGAGCCATTGTGAGTGGTTGTGTATGTGAGGGGGAGATGTGTATGCGTGAGGTGTGTATAGGTATTGGAAGGAAGAAAGAATGTCGACTGTGATGAGGATGTTGATGTTTTGGTGGTGTTGAGGTTGAGAATGAAGTTTTGAAGAATGAGGTCACCGCTGGATTGCTGCTGACCGCCAGGTTTTGTCTTGCCTTGATAGATAGGCCGGAATAAGTTCGGGCACAGGCACGGGCACAGGCACAGGCACAGAGATTTAGAAGGTTCCCCCGTGTTCGGTGGGCTCTTGCTCTCGCTGTCAGTGCCTTTGAGCTGTTGCGTTGGTGGCTAAGTTAGACTGGGGAGGGCCCCGGTGAGTCCGGGTTTTTGGTGAGGAAGTTATGGGGCCAGTGACGTTTCAAGGCTCCATAGTTTAGCTTCTATCAGCTTATCACAAGTCTGCTTGAATCAATCAATCTTGCTGCCTGTTGATTGACCCTCTAAACTTTAGTGGCGAATGATGAAGATTTTTTCCTCTTTTCTTTTTGTTCTTGCTTTTTTCTGCAGTTTCTGCAGTGCCCTGACGTGCCTGGCATTGCTACTGCGTGGCACTGTCAAAATTGATCAACATGGCACGCCGTCATCGGCACCTGGGGTCGCACAAAAAAGCTTGCATCATACTACGTAGTGCCCAGTGCTTATCAATTGCTTATCGCTGATCTGATAGCTACTGAAGCTCTAGTGGGGACCTCCCCCCAAAACAAAAACAAGCTCATGGCGGGTTCAGGCCTCCTTGAAGCAAAACCAAGCATCGTGGGACGTGGGGTTGAGTTAAGCTGGGGCTTAAAAATTGCACGTCCAGGTGACTATGCCACAATTTAATTTATGAGCTGAGGTTACCCATGTCAGCCTCATGGTCGTAACACTTACTGCGATAGGTCCCATCATTGTACTTCCCCGAATTCCGGCACTGCATGGCGTATCCGCGGACCTGAATAAGCAGGGGTAAGCTAAGACCCTGAAACAGCGGTCAAGTAGGTGCAGTACTGCACGCAGAAAAATAGAGATGCAGCCGGGTAGCTGATAACAATAGCCGTCGCGTATGAAAAGTAGCTAGCTTTGCACGTCCAACACTGCATGAGGCTATCGACCTAACTCAGGCCAGCTCAGTATGAACAATATAACTGGCTTGTTCTTCTCCTTACCTAATAGAAGCCAGTATCCAAAGTCAGATACCATAATGACATTTCCATCGGGCTTTCAACGTTATGCACAACAATCGCCACATCTAACCATAACACTCTATTTTCTCTTCTCAATCTCAAATACTTTCCTCCACCACCCAGGTAGGTGACCAGGACGGTATAAACTCCAAACCACCTTTTCTCAGTTCGTGGGTGCAATATTCCACAACATGATCATGATCCACAGGCTCTAATCCGTCACTGATATATTGCACGAAATCTGACAATGCATTCTTTGCCATACGCTCGTCATGGTCGTACAGAGCTTCCTGTATGAAATCTCGAATCTGGCTGCGATACTTCTTCGTGACAGGTTTGTAGTACGCATCCTCGACTGCGATGAGAACTAAGTCAAATCGAGACTCAACTCCCCCTGAGACTTGGATATCCAGAGTCTGGTCTAGTCGGTCCAGTAAAAGGTCGCCTAGTAGACGGTAGGCAGTAACAAAATTCCCAATAACGAGGGTGTGGCCGTCACGCAAGTAACCCCAACCGTCAGTTATGGTGAGAGAAAACGAACCAGGATCAAAGGCCTGAAATTCCAGTTTCAGTGGGTATTGCCAGTCATCGGTTGAAAGCAGAGCTAGATTGAATCGGCGCAGCAGCTCTATGTTCATTTCTTCTTCCATATCCTCCAAATATATTGTTCGGCTCACGTATTCAAGGTAATAGGTGACATACCATGAATGCAATAGATAGATTGCATCTTTGACAGTGTCTTGTCTTTGAGGGGACACATACCGCCCCTCATCGTTAGCCATGCAAGTCAGACGGTTCAGGGTATATTCGATCAACTCGGATGGCATCTTTCTGCGATCGCGATAGTCATAGCGTCTGGCGTCGTATAAACCTGATAAACCACGAAGTATAATAGGGATGCAATCAATCACAAGATCCATTGAATAATGGTCTAGTAGATCCGTGACGTAGGAAATCGAAGCCTCGTCCTGCGTCGTCCGAATGGCATTTTCTAGAAACTCCAATTCTTTCGGGTTCGAGAGAGTTTTAGAGCCTTGTGGATAGGTCCAATGCACGTGTTCGTAAAATAAGCCGGACACCTGCCAGTCTTTGATTGCTTGAAGCATGTTGTTTTGAACTGTTATCTCACCCTCAAAATGGTTCCAAGTAATGTCTAAGGCCACGTAGAGTTGAGGGTCCATTTCCAAAACCTCAACATATGTCTTATTGCCGAACTTCCTGGATCTGAAGTGAACTGGTTCGCAGCACAAAAATCGAGCTTTTATAAGATGACCTGCGAGTAATCTGGAAGCTTGCTCAGTCCTAGACCAGCAACAAGCATTCAGCGATTCATGGCCGACTTCCGTTTCCATGAAGAAGTCGAAAGCACATCTGTGTATAAACTCGACCTTCTTCAGATTGTAGTCACATAGGCGTTTGTCTCCGACGAACTTAAACATATCCGCCTCTTTTGAGTTGGTTACCTCAAGTAGGCCACGGCAGACCACTCGCAGTTCGTCTTCTGCCTTTGAACATTTGGCTCGGAGCTCTTCCACCTGAACATCGCGACCCCTGCTTAATATCGATGCTATTGGTTTGTCGTCTAGAGCCGTGGTCATGACGAGCAACGAGCGTATCGGATACCGGAGATGCGGCTTGCCATCCATCTGCCGATGTCTCCGTTTTCTATCAAGTATCCTAGCTGTAATGGCAAGGTTGAAGTAGCGGGAGGCAGTGACTCGGTAGCTCGGTAGTTCGCCATCATCCCCTGCTCGCCCCCACATATCGATGAAGATTCTCTTCAGATCTGTCGGAGTTTGATTGAGACGTTCCTCGAGCTCCTGGATGCCTGCAACACCCAAGCGGATTGCCCGGTTGAGGCTGTCAAGAACGAGGGCCACCCAAAGGAATACACCACTTGCCTTCCGCACAACTATCTTGAGAAGTCTATCTCGATCGGCAGAGTTTAGCCCAGACACAGCCAGTAGCTGATTAGCAAAACGGCGAATGTCGTTTTTATTAAGTTGATGAATTCTTAATCGGGATGCCGTCCTAAAAAAGGAGCAAAAGGCGTGTTCTTCCCTACTCGATGCGCATAATTTGACATTGTTGATCTCCAGAAGGTCATGAATGACTTGAGCGTTTGTCCATTCGGGGAAAGGCAAGTTGTCGAGTTCTTTCACCTCGTCTAGTCCATCGAGGAAGATACAGAAGGCCTCGTCTGAAGATCTGAGTGCCCAATATAGAGCTTTTGTCAGCTCATTGAGATCCCAATCTGAAGATGCTCGCTTGTGGCGGATGTTTCTTTGAGCGTCCCACAATCGCTGAGCGAGATCAGGTTTGCTGGCTAGCACTTGATGCAGAAGAGAGAAAGCCATGCCTTCCACGTTCTTCTGCAACGCCTGGCCCGGTTTCCAGAAGAAGTGGGTAATGATACGAACATCAGGGTGCCAGACTCTTAGATGCTCTGATGTGAGGGTATTGAATGCAATGAACTTCATGAGCGAGCTTTTTCCGGAAGCCGGCTTACCACTGACCCAAAACAGCTTTGACTCTGACTCCAGCCAGGTAGGAAGATCATCAAAATTTGATAAATCTTCGGTTGAAGCAGACTCTGACGTGTTGTTCATGTCGACCATATCATTATCTTCATCATCTTTCTGGGATGAGTAATTCGTGTCAAAAATCCATGAGAAGGTTCCAGGATAGTTCTCAGATATATGGTTCATGCGACTATTCATCTCAGGAAACCTCAGGCTTTGAAGCAGTTGCTCATGCTGTTTCTCGAAGTCTCTTCTCTGGTCACGACGGTTCAAATCTTCAAGGACCTGGTTTATCGAGTCAGAGATGTTTGAATGAATCGTGTCCTCCGCAGCTGTCATGCGTTGGTCGATGACTGTACGCGTTGTCGTGTGTTCTTCGGCAATTCGATCTCTTGTCTCCAGCGAGGCCTTGGCGGCAAGGTCTGATACTTCAGTGCACCCCTCGGCCAGTTGTGTGATGACTCCCTGTAAGGTGTTGTCGAGTTGATGGAATGATCGTATTGAACTGATCTCTGCAGCCTGGGTTTGGTTGCATATGCGATGCAGCAAAAGACCATGCAGAAGGTGCTCATGTCTCTGTAGGTCCTTCTCGACGCCTTCAAGCTCCTTTCCGCGCCACAAAGTTGCTGCACTTTTTCGCGATGCAGCAAGTTTACCCCGGACTCCGCGTTTCGATGCATCATCGACGTGGAGCTCGGCAAACTTGCGTTGCAGCTCGTCCACGCAATCGTGAACCTGTCTGCCAACATCAACGATTTGTTGCTGGTCACTGTTCAATGGACGAATTTGTGCGGCATTCAAAGCCCACTGGTTCATCTCATCGAATGATGTCTTTGCATTTCTCAGGTATTCCCCCAGTCTGGGGTCTGGAGATCGTCCATCGCTTACGTTACGATAGACCTGGAGGGCATCTCGACAAAAGGTGATAATCTGCATTGCGTTGCAGAGGATCCCCACTCCAAGTAGGGCAGCTTCGGCGCCAGACATCGCAGTGTCGGTTCACGATGGGTTGATTGGACTTCTGGATGCTTGGCCGTGTTTATCGGGTTGGGCTTAGATATTTTGAGATTAATTAAAGTGAAAAGTGAGGCGACAATATGAAGCTGAAGGAAGAAGGTGCGGGGTTCTTTTTCAGAGATATCGGGCTGTAGAAATCAGGCTGAGCAAGGCAGACTTCTGTTAGGCTAATATCTGTTAATTGTATTTGTTACATGCTTAATATAATCTTGTGGTGATATTTATTTAAAGGACTACTAACTCTCGTGCAACAAGAATTTAATAAGCATTCAGGAGGGCGGATGTTGCTTGTCTATCTTTATATCAAAACTTTCATCACCAGGTTTCATCAGAACTATTCCCACCTCGGCTACTGCCGCCCTTCTTATCCTCATGGATAACCTCGACAATATTCGAAACTATTATACCCTTCGGCGCGTTACCATTGTGATCTGGCGCATTGAAGTCGCTCATGCGATGGGCCTCTGCTTTCACGATGTGCTCCTCGCTGCCGTTGAACGAGAGATTCGCCGACATGGGATTGGCGGTAGGAGGCCCGCGCCGACTTGGGTCATTACTTCGACCACTGCGACCACCTCCGCCGATGGTCTGGAAAGCAGATGGGTACTGGTACGACGTCTTTTGAGAGGAGCGGAGCACGCTTCCAAAGATTGGGGTAAGCCAGACTCTGAAGAGTGGGAAGAGGATCGGCAAGTTGGTCGTCATAACGGCGACGAAGGCTTCGCGTGTGCCCCAGGCTCCGGCTACCTGGGCTCCGTTGACGGGATCCTGGTATTGAGGGTCAGATTACAAGTATTAAACAAATGGATAAGTAGTTAAAACGTACTACTAGAACAAAAATACCCGCTCCAAGCACGATCGTAGAGGCAATCTTCTTAATTGTCTTCAAGCTAGACCCCCAGAGCATAGGAAGAGGGATTGCTATAAGATATATATCGGTAGAAATGTTGGCAGCGAACGAGACCCAGATGATGGGCTTTGAGATGGCGGCTTGACAAGAATCTAGAATGAACAGTAAGTATAACGTCAAGCCCAACAGGCGCAGGATACTTACTTCCAGGGTTTGGGTTAATCTGCCAATAGTTCTGGAAGGGTTGGCAGCCAGCAAGAATCGATATCATTGTAGCAACAAAAGTGGCAATGACCAAAGCAAATCCCACGTATATTCGGATACGGTACGGTCGACCAAGCCCGTCCTGGCTAGAGTTAGTGTCGGGTTTGGGCTGTTGCTTTCGCAGTTCGTACCGTGAGACGAGTATAAAAGTATAGCATGGATAGCTTCAGTGACCAGATCAGGGCGGAATAGATGGTCCAGCCGGCCACTTGGATCTTAGAACCAATTATCCTACCATGATCAGTTATTAAGAGTTGCAATACTGGACGCACGGACCTGCAACATACCTGAAATCATATTCCTGGCTACTGGGAGACAGCGCAGCGCGTTCGGCGTCGGTCATCCCATTGTTGGCTAAGCCATGGGCAAGTATCCCGATATTGTACGCAAGAGTCGTCTGTATTGTATAAAACACCTGGTAAGGGTTAGTAGCCGAGACATTTACAGTTCGTGGGATGACCAACAATGCCAATGGCCATGAAATAATCCTCAGCTTGAAGACTTCTGAAGCCGTCCACTCTCATACGCGCATAGAACCGAAGGAATGTCGATGCAACACCAACGGCATACAGAGTCCAAGACTCAATTACCGCATCGCCTGCCATTTTCACCCGCTAAGAACAACAAATCTCGTCAAAAAAATAAAAGAACAAACAAAGATCGACGGCTCAAGGGCCGTATGCTGGACAGCTCGCCCCATATGTAGGTAGGGATTGGCATGCTGAATATTCCACTTCACATGACAAACCGCCAACATCTGGACCCCTGAGATTAGTGGACGCACAGTTCTCTCGATTTTGATCAAGTAGGCAAAGCTAACTGGTACTCGGGTATAGCTGGAAATGCTATGTCCGAGGTACCTGACGCTAGTCAGGCAAGCTAAGTTAGTTGATGAAGAAAATGACGCGCCAAGCGCCGCATTAGAAAGCGTTACGATACGGCACACTACGACTAAAGGCGCCACGCGCGTAGTAGCAAAACACCCGTTTGTCTCTGTATATCGAAACTGTTGGTTGATGAAGCTAATAGTTCTCGGCTCTTATATGCAGGGCGCGGAATGCGTCATCAATTGGCAGGTGACATTGAAGAAGTCCGGGGAATCGACTCTTCAAGGTTGACTGCCGTAAGATTCCACTCCCAGCAACACCCTACCTCGCTGATCTTGCGTAGCATTCACAAGCAAGCGACCCAATACCCCACGAGCCAGCAAAATCTCATCGGATGCCTCGGTTACACTAACGGAAGCAAAATCTCATCGATCCTCCGAGATTGAGCACTCTTGGCAAAGGAAGAAAAAACCCGAAAGCCCACTTGACTTAACTGAATCTGAGGATTTTCCGCGCCGGCATAACCGGGCCGCATACACTAAACGTGGATCCCTTTCCTCGACTAAGGCGCTAGGACCCTGATCTATGTGGGATATCTGATCGAAATGTGCTCTTTCTGCACCCGAGTGGAGGAACTAAAATGTACGAAGCTGAACGAAGGAAGTGGTTACAGCAGGTTTCTGCGCTATGAACAGAGACCAACAGGGATCCTCGTATGACTATTCTCTTGGGTTGCTTCAAGTCAGACCTCGGCTGAGTCAGGGGAATCCTTTGTAAATGAAATGCCTTATGAGGCAAAGCCGGACCAGAGTAGTGAGACACGCTGGGTTACACCAGCGCAGATTGCTCATGCAGGTTAAATACCCATCAGGTCCTCGTTGACACAGTAGATCCTTTTCCTAGAGGGGACATCCAGAGTAAGGGTCCAGTCTTCTTTTAAACCCTTTTGAACTGCCTGCTCCTTGCATTGCACGTGGCGTCTTCCAAAATGCAGTTTTCTATTAAGCTTCTTACGGCCTTGACAGCCTGCGCTGCAACTGCCACATGTGCGACGACTCCGCTTGTCGTCCGTAGCGATGCTTCTGGTTCGTGCCCTCAGGAGGCTAGTCAGCTTGGCAAAAAGCTCTCCAAGTCGGCCAAGGTCTACTTCCCTGGGTCACCCGAGTTCGAAAAGGCTACTACTCGATGGTCTGTCCTAGATGCTCCCAAGGTCAACATCGTCGTCGTTCCTGGCACGGAGAAGGATGTTGCTGAGACTGTAAGGCTTTCACTTCACCAATTGATTACCAATAATAACCAACGTCGTAGGTCAAGTATGCCAACTCCAAGAAGTTGCCTTTCCTCGCTTACAACACTGCCCACGGTGCTATCACCACCTTGGGCCGAATGGACCATGGCGTTGAGATCTACCTAAACCAACTCAACAAGGTTGAGGTCGCTCGCGATGGTAAGACTGCCAAGATTGGCGGCGGCACGCAATCCAAGAAGGTCACCGATACTCTTTGGGCTGCCAACAAGCAGACCGGTACGGCTCAATGTCCAAGTGGTTTCAAGATTTTGTACTAACTAGTTCTAGTGACCGGAACCTGCGAGTGTGTTAGCTACATGGGCCCTGGTCTTGGTGGTGGACACGGCTGGCTTCAAGGCCATCACGGTATCATCGCGGACCAGTGGGTCTCTTTAAATATTGTCTTGGCAGATGGATCTTTTAAGACCATAGATAAGAAGTCTGATCTTTGGTGGGCCCTCAAGGGCGCTGGTCACAACTTTGGTATTGTGACTTCAATCACTTCCAAGGTCTACGACATCCAGCACCGCGACTGGGCTATCGAGACCCTGGTTTTCAGCGGCGGGCAAGTCGAGCAGCTTTACAAGACTGCCAACGAGCATCTTCTCAGGAAGCAGCCTGAAGGTGTCATCAACTGGAGTTACTGGGTCCATAATCCTGAGGCCGATCCGGAAAATGTGAGTCGCCATGCATTGTTCCTCTCATTTTCTCTTCTAACCTGTATAGCCTGTCATCCTCTTCTGGCTCATCCAGGAAGGTGTCAAGACCATCGATGCCAAGATTTCCAAGCCTTTCCACGACCTTAAGCCTCTTGTCACCACCCCCGAGTCCGGAGACTACCGCGATCTCGCCAAGTGGACACAAATTGACATCGATGCTGCTCCTTGCCAGAAGAACGGCCTCGCCAACCCCCGTTTCCCTCTTTACCTTGAGAAGTACAACGTCAATGCCATGAAGGATGCATGGAAGCTCTTTGCAGCTGGAACCGGACCTAAGACTCCTTTCAACACTTCGATCTTCATGTTCGAGGGATACTCTACCCAGAGTGTGCGAGCTAACGGTGACAAGAGCGCTGTTTTTGCCTTCCGCCAGGAGAATCTCCTCACTGCTCCTCTTATCACTTACAAGCCCGGCGATGCCGCGTTGGATAAGAAGGCTGCTAAGCTCGGCAATGAGCTGCGAGATATTCTTCACAAGGCTTCTGGTCAGGACGAGATGGCTGTGTATGTCAACTATGCCTTTGGTGATGAGAAGCCCACCAACTGGTACGGACATGAGAGCTGGCGACAGGATCGTCTGCAGGCTCTGAAGAACAAGTACGACCCTCAGGGCAGGTTCAGCTTCTTCGGTGCCGTTGCGTAAGTGTGGACCTTAGCACCCGCGCAGATCTTAAAGAAAATGCGTTGTAACGAAATATAATAATACATAGAACAAAGACAATTTTTACACAAATCTACTTCCTTCACTACCAGCAATGAATTCTCTCCAATGACTTCGAATTCTGTAAACTAATCCCTGATAGAGGGTTTTGGGCTCGTCAAACCACTTAAACAAGGCAACTTATGTCATTCGCCTTGCGCCTTTGTCATTAAACTATTCTAGGAAATTCCAGCCCCATATCCAGCCTTGGTTTTGTCCGAAGGAAGGGTTATTGATAGCAGCATCATCTTGATCGCTGATAGTGTCTCCAACAAACGGAAAGCTAGTCGCTGAATTAAATAGTTAGTGACTTTCAATCTTGCCCCAAACTCCTTGTGATGCGTACCTTGTTCATATTCCAAGAGGGCCTCGTTTAAGAAGTTATTCTCACAGAAGTCGAAATTTTGACCCTCGAAGGTCATGCTTCCTGCATCAGTCATGTCGTTATTCATATAATCCACCGACTGCGGATTCAAAAAGGCGTTCGTAGGTACGTCTGACTCTAAGCTGATCGGGCGTTGTTCAGAGCCTTCTCTAGAATTTCTGATGATATCTTTTCCTTGGTCCCCATGAATATGTATACTCGTTCTTGTCTGCTCCACTGCTGTAGATGGCGGCTCAGTCTCGAACATGGCATCCACCTCTTTAGCCATCACCAAAGACATCAATTTCTTGATTATATCAAGACCCTGTGAAGCAACTATAGATTTATCCTTGAGAAGACTCTGTACTTGCATCAGTCGCCGCATCCCCAACCTAGACTCAAAAGAGTTGTGACTTAAAGGATCGAGGCTTATCGAGATACAGAGTGTTACACCTGCGGTCAAGAGGTGTAGCGACACAAATGCTATAGCGTATGTATCAGATGCTTCCTTGAGGTAGGGACTCGAAGAGACTTGGGAAATCTGTAGTGCAGCGTCCCGACACTCGTGCATCGCCAGGCGAAAAGGGTCAGCCCGACCTTGAGTGTCCCCTTGTGTTGGAGAAGGAGAGTGGATCATTCTGAACGAAAGTAAAGGTCTGTGGATCAGAATCCTGGCGTTTTCGTACGCGAGTTTGAGAGAAAGGGCTTGCAGACGGAAAAGGTGATCTTCAAATTCTCGCTCAGAAGTGTTTGAGTCGCCTCTCGCATGGCAATCTTTAGTGGTGTCACTGCTAGGGGTGTAAAATCTGAGCCTCTGGGGGAGACTTGCGTCCCAACCTAAAAGCTTCTGATTCAAAGCCGACACTTTATTGACCAGACTCCCTGGCACAGACGCTCGGCTCGGGTCTTGCTGGTTACCACGAGCTCCGTAGAGATCAACCAGGGCGGATTTGACGATCGCCGATAATGTTGACATCGAGCATTTGAAGAATAACAGTGTAGGCTGCCTCGTCTGTATGGCTTCTGCTGTAGAACCTGAATATTGGTCATACGGGTTCAGCGGCTCAACGTTGCAATCGCTATCTGAAAAGCCCAAGGGAAAGCCGTAGAGCATAGAACAGAATGTTTCTATCTCGTACACAGCCCACCAAGCACGTTTCCTGTCTTCAATGACATGTTGAGGAACTTGGTCTTGTGATGGCATCTGCCGATGAAGATTGAGTGCTTGTGCGATGCGTAGACCAGAGCCACATAGCGGCCAAGCCATCTCAGGCTCCCCGTGGTAGAGATAGTAACTTCCCAGCAAAACGCAAAATTGAACCGCCTCCAAGGAGCCCAGCGAGACTATGTCGAGGAATCTAAGCTTTAGGGCAGCCAATATGTTTTCTTTCAGGGCATGTGGCTCAATATCATGAGACTGTAGCAGACGGTTCTGTGCATCGCTGATGTGATCCAAGCTTGTCGCCAAGGCAGCCAAGAGTACAGCAACGTATCCGATACGTCCAGCTATTTGACTACTGATATGCGAAGGATGAGGGCCAGAAGCATAGAGATCCTGAAATTTCTTCCTGCAATCATCTTGATGGAATAGCAACATGAACCAATGGATACGGTCGAAATAGTTATCAATAAGAATAGTCGCAGGCTCTAACTGAGGTAATAAAGCCGAAAGTTCCTGTTCTGCAACTGATGGCCTAGTCCTGTTGGTATTTTGTTGTCCTTGGGGACCCCGAAGATGCTGAGACAGGAGTAGCTTCAAAGGACCAGGGGCCTTGTTTTCATATGAGTTACTAGACACAGTGGGATTTGGTTGGACCCATGTGGCCGACGAAAGAGCTGAGGTCTCTGGGCCCTCAGGTGAGATGGCCTCGTGGTGTTGGAATGCCTTTGAGTCAAGTGTTAGCGGAAAAATCACTAACCCTTTAAGACCAAAATTTATCTCACCTCTTCAACAAGCTTGATGGTAGAGCTTGAGTTCCAAGACGTCTCTACGACTGGGTCGACATTATCCCCAGGTGGGCTCGGATTAATGACAGAGGTAGTTGAGTTCGTAGTTTCGTGATCTAATCTCCGACGCTTGGCTGTTGGCTCTTGACCCGTGGTCCCAGCTTGTATGAAAGGGCTTTTATGAATCTTCCACCGATCGTCTGATGGTGCGATGCACTCAACGTTTGCTCGTGTACACAATGTACAAGGACGCTCGACGTCACACTATTGGGTTTTGTTAGTTAGTATTCTTCGGGTAAGGGAGAGAAAAGGTGTGCAAAAGTCAAGACTTACTTTCAATTTTTGTTTGCGGCATCGTTCACAAGCACTGGACACTTTACGCTGGTTTCCTTTCATCATGGTTGTTTGAGATAACCAGAGACACCTATTTGTTGTCGAAGATGGTCAATGCAAAAGACGGGAGTCTAGCGAAGAATGATTGGCTGTGATGTAGCACGGGATTACCTTTCTCCTCCCCGGAGAGCCGTTTATGGTAACTCCGCATTCCAATCAGGTTGCCCGCCTTGACAAAGAGCTGAAGGTATGATTCAACGAATTCCAGGTTTTCCATATTTTACATGGTCATCTGAGACAAAACCTATCACTTGTTCTTGGGGACAACTTAATCCAGAAACTTGATGATTGTTTTTCATCTAGGATTTGGTAGACCAACCGTCTGGACTCACTGTGATACCGGTACGCCCGTCCTCGGCATGAAGATCAATTTTAAGTACAATTATTATTGATGATCTCGATGCATATTCTAAGTACGGTCCTTCTCAAGTACTAGCCATACTTTTCCACCACCTTAGTATTTCAAAGATCTTGCGGTCTCTCAAACTTAGTATCCTCCATCCGAGTGGTCGTCGATAGGCTTGAACTGGACCGTGGTAGGCTGGTCCGTGATTCCTCTCTTTACAGCCTCCTCCATGATTGCAATAGTGGCCGTAGCGCCGATGCGGGTTACACCGAGCGACATCACATGTAGCAAGTCGTCCAGTGTGCGAACACCTCCGGCAGCCTTGACCTGCACTTCCTTGCTTGCCTCTGCCCGCATAAGCTTCAGGTGAGGCACCGTAGCTCCCTTATAGGAGTATAGTCCATTGGCCTGCTTCACAAAGCCGTAGCCAGTTGAAGTCTTGACAAATCCGACTCCAATATCGGAGCAAATCTTGCAAAGACGGATAATATGCTCATCCTCGAGGTAGTCGTTCTCGAAGATGACTTTCAGAATAGCGCCGTGCTTGACAACAACATCGTTGATTTGGCGTATCTCGTCGGCGACGTAGTCCCAGTCACTACCAAGGGCTTTACCGATGTTAATGACCATGTCAATTTCCTTACCGCCAGCAGCGGCGGCGGCATCAGCCTCGAATACCTTGACGGCAGTGGTGCTGTTTCCGTGCGGAAACCCGATAACAGGACAAACGAGGACATCAGATCCTTCTAGCTCTTTCTTTGCCATAGGAATCAAGTAGGGCTTGATGCATGCCGTAGCGACACCGTACTTTTTGGAGATTTCGAGGCCTTTGAGGATATTGTCATCAGTCATGGTGGGGTGTAGTAGAGAGTGGTCGATCATCTTGGCGATTTGTCGTAGAGTGACGGTGATCTGGTTCTTGTTGGAGGCCATGATGTTGGGAGTCTGGTTTGATGGTGGTTGAATAACGGGAGTGAGTTGATTGAGGTCAAATTTGATGAGAAGTCCAGATGTCTCACTCACTATATATAAGAACCTCTGACAAAAAGCCCATAGCTTTCACACAACAAGAATGGCAGAGCCCCAAGGCTTACTTACAGCGAGCCTCTCCCCTCCCTGCCTAATTCAGTAATTTGTTCCACCGGAAGATAAAGTGGGGCCTGTCTTCCGGTGTATCTCCATCTTGGTCATTCCGACATCGTCGGTCCGATTGGCTCAACTCCGCGATTAACACGAGACTGGCTTTAACATGTGTTGCCATTGACAGAATTGACCACAATATTCTCAGTTGGTGTGTCCTTTTGGATTGTTAATATCTATGATCTCAACGGTTGACTTTGCTTGAGGTAAATAGGTACTTCTCTTAAGAAAAACAGAAAACAAGACTGGGTGCTGCATCCGACGCTGATCATTTTAATGCTTCACGAGAAGCCGAACTTATTTTTTGTTCACCTTGGTTTTTTTTTCTTTTTTCTTCTATGTGTAAAAAAACAGTAAGGGTTCGGAACTACTCAACGTAAAAGCCACTGTAGAGTGGGTATACGAGAACGTTCGGCAGTTCCGAGGCGACAGAGACAACATATTTAGAAGTTCTTCGCGCAAACCTCATCACTCTAACGAGTTTGGGATGAATATATACGGTTATGGGGAAAGTTTCAAGGCGCTAGATCATTCGATATGTATGCCACGGCTTTCTGGGAAGAGCCTCTTGCTGCCAAGTTTGGTCTTATCTCCATCGGCCCAAATTATACCATCCACACCACTGAAGTTCGAGACCCCTACATCGACTTCGACATTGTGCCTAAAAGTCTTGTTTGTGGCTACTGCGACTATTATGGAACTGAGATTGAATGCATGCGCTATGTTTCTTGGGTTTAAATAGAGGACTTTATCAACAGATATGATAGGAAGCCAAGCATTGCGTTTGACAACTATATTCGTCTGTACCCATCCCAATTGGCTCTATAAAACGGGTTTTTTTGTTGAAGAAGTCCTGCCTTGTTAGCCGATTAGAAATGCGTCTTCGCCAACAAGTCTGACCGATATGCGAAGCATCTCGTGGCACGAGGACCTACCATCCATTCTACAGCATCAACCGAGCTGGAGCCTTCGACCAGCCTAGCTCATACTGCTGAGGTTATTCGAAGTTTTGGTTGCTTTGCACTGACTGACTCCAAGCTGCGTAAGTCTGTTGACTTGGAGACCTTCTACTGCTTTCATGTTGATTTGTGCCCCTCACACTCCTGCCAATGCTGTGTCGTTCTTGTCCACTGAGCATAATGTCAGGTAATTATACCAACGTTAGCCCTGAGCCGTGTTTGGGTGCCTTTCACGGACGGACTTACTTATGATCTTTGCCATACGTCAGGATGGCTGGCGATATTCGTCAAGCCTAAATCGACATGTCTACTGCTACGCAAGAATACTTTCTCGCTTTCCTTGGAGAGGGTTATAACATAGCGAGCTCTGCTGGCTGGCCTGCTTTTCAACACTAGGGCAAAAATAGTGGCTCTATAGTTGAGTTTGGAATGGATAATTCTCCTTCTCAAAACAATACGGTCGATCATCTCGATGCTTCCCGTTACAACGCGACAATTCCCTCTCTTATATTCTCTTGACTAGATGTGACAGGGACACCGCACAGGCTTGGGTGCTAGGATCGTCGTTTGTGCAGTTAGTATTTTGCTCTTAGCTTAAAGAAATCCGGCTCACGACCATATACTATAAGTTGGATCTTCGCTTTCACTCCTCAGTAAGCTTTCTTATCTAAAGTTCTCACTCCTTCACCTTTATTCCCAAACGCCTCCAACTTATTTAATTAATATATGAGCTATTGTGCTGTTTCCGCTGAAAATTTTTAAGCATAAGGCTCTGCTTTTTCGGCCCCCAACTCGACTCTTCGTCAGCACTTACCGGACATATCTAATTGTCCGACCATCTCCGGCGCTTGGCAAGGTATATCTGGAAGCCTAGTTGCCAAATGTGACGGCCCCACTATCGCTACAACTTCTATCAATATTGTCGACTACGTCCCGTAGCTTCAGACAAAGGCATTGGGATGAGAAAATGGATATATAAGCTTAGAAGTTTTGTTCTCCATTTTTCCGTTTTTCTTATTTTGTTTTTTACTTTTTTGTAGCATATCCTCCCTGTTATTCTCTCGCCCAGGCGTTTTCGTATCCATTGAAATAAGGCTGGCGCTTACTGCGAGTGTGCATCTGCACCTGCATGAGATTGCTGAAACTAGAATGGATCCGGACCTTTTGTGACTGGAAATAGAGAATCCTTCAAGTCACAAAGGCGGGACCTGCAGCTCAACCAAGCATGGTATTGGACATTGACTGGGACATGTAACCTGGCTGCAGCTAAAAGCAAGAAGTTGAGGGGGAATCCTGGCAGATTCATTGGGGGCCAAATGGTTATCAAAAAAATACCACAACGAGCTATCTATTTCTGCTGCAGTTTCTGGTATTGTCACTTTAAGGTA
>JABEXW010000399.1:0-80129 GCA_013266185.1 Fusarium sarcochroum | reverse complement strand
GTGACAGTGCGCAAAAGAAAGTAACCAGCAGTAATTTAAACAGTAATGTCAACCGAAGGCTGATTATGATCTATACTAGTAGAGCTACAGCACTCGTAATCGGCACACCGACTTTGATCCTATGATCGACACGAGTAGAAGGCCAGAGCAGCACTCATGTAGTTCATGATTCCTTCTCCTGATCGCTACCAACCGGCCAGTCTGGCTGATGTGCCATTGCCATGACAAGTCCTGGTTTATCAGAGGCGATACCGAGATGCGTTTCAAGTCCCATGCGCCAGGTTCCAGGGAGGAATCTTCGGGACTGGAACATGAACATGGATCCAATAAGATGGAACTTATTGGGCTCTGCTCCGTTGTCACTCGGTACTTCGTGACGGACCAAGTCATACCAGTAATGATCCACAAGTCTTTGAATAACAGCCGCATCTTGATGCGGTCGCAAGACGTCCGGGTTTGCGAGCTTTTCAAGGCGTTCAAGCCAGTCTTCCTGAGAGAGATTGCGGCCGAGATCAATTCCCTTGCCCATGCCATCGCGACAAGGCTTGTAGATGTAGTCTTTTCTGACGTTTGGATCAGCGATAGACTCGCGAAGGAGCTTCTGAACGGCCGTGGAGCCGGGATTAATCGTCTCGATGATTCCTGAAGCTACAATCTCGGCCTCCTCAGCTGTAAGTACACCACGCGCTACCATATTCGGAAGTTCTTCAGGTATGATGCCAAGGAGCCGCTTATCGTGCACTATAAAGACAGTGCGAAGATCGTTGAGAGGCGTGAGTGATAGTTGACGGGCCACGGCCGTATCCAGCTCTTCCCACTCGTCCTGTAGCATCTCTGCAAACCACTGTGTCAAGTGAGTGTTGGTAGCCTTATCCCATAGTGCAGATCCAGTAGGAGACGAATCATCTGGGCGCAACTCCAAGTCCTGTGGGCGAACAACATCAATCGACTGCCTCCCTTGAGCCGCATTAAAGGTTGAGAGAAGCTTGGAGTCGGCACCAGGCCATTTATCGCGGATGGAGAATAGCGGCTTATCAGGATCAAACATGGCCATGACATGGCCATAAGAATCCTAGAAAGTTCAAAAGCATTAGTTTTTGTCACTTTCTTACAAACAGAGGGCATTATGTATACCTCCATGCTGTTCACTATCTCAATGCCGCCATTGCTGGCGCCGAGTTCTTTATAACCGTTGGCGCCTAGAGCAATGCCCATAACTGCATTAAGAGGCAATCTTCCATTGATCTCACAGATATACGGCGATTCATCATCCAAACCGTCTGAACTGCGCCCAAAGAGTACGTCGCTTCGCCAGCAGCCAGCATGCTCCGGGTAATCGGGCACACATCCGCTGTTGATAACCCATTTAAGCAATGCCTCGTCTGAAGGCTCCAATGGCATCCGCTCTGGGAAGCGGGCTTTCTCATCAGTAAACCATCGATCCACAATGTCAACAAAGACACGGGCTAGTAGAATATGCAACTGCTTGACTCGCGAAAATAAAGGGTTCGACATGGCAATAAGGTGTGGGGAGATACGATCCTGAATGCCAAATGCCAACTCGGCGCCCCTTCCATCAGCGCGAAGATGTTTGCGAAGTGCCTGGAGTTCCCTGTCGCGGCGGGCGAGGTTACTACAATATGCAGGGATGATGCGCTGCTCTTCCACGCTGCGGGTGACCGAAACTTGCACAAGCCCCGGTCGCTTGACGGGCATGGCGGGCATTGTGAATATGGACAAAAAGTAAGAATGGCTGAATGATATAAACTGTGAGATTCGTTCAAAGTGCACGCTTGAGAATTTCAGAGCGGGCGGATGGTCAGTTTTATTATCTTCACATGCTGTAGTACACATGCCCGTGTCCGTACAAGGTTACGTCCCAATCCAGTATCGCAATCGAAGTATGACATTAGGACTTTTGCATCAGAGATAAGTGGCGGAGCGCAATGAGATTGGCTGAACACGAGGCGAATGACGTGGTAAGAATTTAGCACGTAAGCAGTAAACAAATCTGTCATTATAATGCGCCCTGCGACGCGTCTAGGTCCTCGAATTCTGCCGGTAAGCTGCTGTCAGCCGACATGAGTATAGCCGGTAGATTCCAGAGCCCAGGTGCCTCGGACTTGATACAAGTAGGCACTAGCATTGAATTCCATCCAGGCTACTCATAGTTTAGACTCATCCAATGGGTCTGTGTTACGTACCGGCATATGTTCCAATGTCGGTAGTTTTTATGTGCTCGGTGACCGGAATTCCTTGTTGCTTAAATACTTTCCTAGAATTCTCTTACCTTTCCACCGTCTTACCCCAGCTCCTTTAAAAGTAAGCCCTAAGCCTTTCCCATTGCATTTTGAGTATTACGAGGCAAAACATTGCATCAGACCTTGCTCGGCTATTCCATCAGTTGGACAATAGGCCCCAGTCAACAAACGGTCCGGATCCTGCAGGAATTGTGGCTTAGGTAGGGTATGTGGTACTCTAGATAAGAAGAGACCAGCTTCCGCCTTTTCCCATTTCTGGTGGTTAGCCAAGCCTCCTCTATCAGACACCCATGTTCTTCACGGAGTTCTGCTTTATGTGCAAGCAAGTGATGCCTGGTAACTCAAATGCAGGTGAATTAACCACTGCCTTGGGAACGGCTTCCCTAGTCTTAAGTGCCTTGTTATCACAGACTATGCAATGCGATTGGGTACAGCCCTATTAGCCATGCTCCTTCCTTGGTTCTTGACTACGTACATTGTTTCCTTCGGGTCAGTCACTGTTTACTTACACAGCGACTGGCCTTGAAAAGACCCTCATACGACATATGGCTCCTATGTTCCCGACCATGTCTTCATATATTTATCACCATCTTGTAAATCGGTTGAGCTTTTCATTACCTAGGATTATTGCATGTCCTAAACGATATTCGAAGCTCGACTTCGATCTACGCAAACATTACGCTGCCATCGTCAGTCTTGCTACCCCATGCATACCAGTCCAGGGTCTCTCAACACCGTACAATGTAGGAAGTAATTGCGCCTTGAGTCACAAAGTTCCAAGGTTGTCGACTCACGAGAGCTTAGCTGTAAGAATTTCCTCAGATCCCTAGTCTTTACTTTCCTCATCTGTAGGCTTTCATCTGTTCCGGCGTGCCTGCTCCTCTTGTCGATAGATTCAACAGAAATATCTTTCGCATGTCTCAGGCGCAACGCCAAAATGCTTCCATAACCGTCGGTGGTGTTTTAAGCAATGTGTTGGTTATCTTCAGCTTCCTTGACAATGCACAGATTGGGGTTTGGTCAGCCACAAATCCCTTTCGGGGGGAATTGAGCTACTCAGGGCCGGCCAAAGGGTCTCAGGTCCAGTACGGTAGGAATAAGAGTAGAAGTGATGTGTCCAAATAACGGGGAAGCATTGACCAGTGTGCCCATCAACTGGCGAGCCTGGTCACGAATATTCAGCCCAAGGATCGATATTTTCTCGTTTTCGACTTTTAAACGCTTAGATTTTGAGTCGCGTTGAGATATTGGACTTTCACTGCTGCCCTGTCCGTGTCTCAAACTCCTTCCCCAGGATAACTGAGTCAAGAGATGTTGAAAGGCCGGCGTAATTCCGTCTCCATTCGCAGTCAAAAGACTCCAAAAGATTTAACACCAGGCGTCAGTGAGGAATGCGGGATATATGGTAGTTTGTGGCTAATATGTCTACATTGGAAATCCCACCAATCGGGACTTTACACTCCGAACATGCGACATCCGGTTAATCTACCTGTAGCGCCGAGGCACGTTACCGTTCCTCCCTGCATACGAGCTTCATATAAGGTCATTAAAGGTTGTTTGCGTTATATCGGGGTATGTTGCTTTGGCCTTCGATGTTCTCTAGTGACGCTCACCTAATATCTCCACCATGAAGTTTCCAGCCCAATATCTTTATCTGGCAGGTGGCCTGTCTCAAACTTTTGCTAATCCGATAGCACATATGGCTGCTCAAACCACCAAGAACTTCGTTGTCTTGTAAGCCTAGCCTCTCATGCGACGGTGAGCACAATTTAATATTGAACAGCGGTGACTCTTACTCTGCTGTGGGCTTTTGGCCTGGGGGAGAACTACCATCTGCAGCCAATCCCATTGGCAATCCCGGCCTACCTGGTCAGACGACTTCTGCTGGACTCAACTGGGTCGGCCATGTTACTTCTACCTTGAACACGTCGCTTGTCTTGACATATGACTTTGCTTACAGTGGTGCCACGATCGACAAAGAAATCGTTGACTCGTGGGCGCAATACTCGGTTGCAGAACAGGTTGCTCTATACAAACAATATGTCGCACCTAAGATAAGTGATGACGATACGCTTGTCGCCATCTGGATTGGAATCAATGATGTTGGAGAAGCATTCTGGAGTAAGACTGGGGCTCTAGTCCCTGAATGTGTCAACCGCTACTTTGAGCTTCTTCAAATCCTTGTGGATGATGGCTTCGACAAGTTCGTGCTACTCAGCATTCCTTGTAAGTGTGAAGCATAGAAATGTAAGTAGTGGTTTACTGAATTACGTTCTAGCATACGCCGATCAATTCCCCAAGATGATAGGCCAACCGGAAGCCGACCTGGATCGACTTCGAGCCGACATCATATCTTATAACAAAGCTGTGAAAGCTCATGTGGCTACATTTACTTCCTCCAACCCAGGTATCGAGATTCAGATATTTGACACCGAGCCCTCATTTGACGAAGTCATCCAGAATTACGCTGCGTACGGGGCGAAGGATGCCACTTGCTTTGGCCCGAGTGACTGTCTCTGGGCTGATGACTATCATGCCAGTGGGGCTATTCATAAACTGCTAGCCCAAAATTTCGTCGAGGCGGTCCGTGATATATTTATTTTCTAGGGTAATGTAGCAAAGACTCATCTTACAATTTATCGCGAGCTCGACTTGAGCGTATGGCCTTCTGTTGATGAAAACTTCACTATCGCCCGCGGAATCTCGACCAAATTGAGATAATACAAGACTTGTACAGCGTACTTAGCTAATCATTTCATCAACCTGTGCTGTATACATCCCGTGTTTACATTCAACTGCAAAGAATACGATTAGAGCTTATCGTTTTCTTTTGGACATGAAGCAGTACAATCAAAGTCAAAGCTGGTTTCAAGATTTTGGACACTATAGATATTGACAGTCATGATAAACATGCCACTATCCAAACTGTCAGAACTTGTCGTCGACTGCTGTGCAGCTGATACAGGGAAGCGAACCATCATCTCAGTTGACAAAAATCACATCCCTCTTGCTGCATGGATGTTATCATCTCCCAGGCAGGCCCCCAAGATTGGGTCTCAAAGAGTGATTACCCCGGCCCTGGAAGATGAGCCAAACAAAGTTGAGGCGGGTAGTCTGATAGCGGTGTCCTCCACAGGAGCGCCCTTTGTCTCCGTCGTCGTTCCTGAGGTGAATCTGCATCCTTCCACAGAGTTCCGAGCCCTTCGACTGGAAACAGCCAGAACCCAAAATCCGGAAGTATAGCGCTCTCAAGTTCCTCTCGGATAGCCTTCTCAGGGTTCCTCTCCCTCTCATGATTGCGTTGCAGCTTTGATGTCCACTGCTCAGCTTCCCCTCGTACCCACCCAAAAGCATCCTCTCTGTCGCTTATACCGGGTCTGCAACCCATGTAGCTGACTATGAATTGATATTCAACTTCATGATCATACTCTACTCCCCAGTTATGGAGGTGAGTGAGCCAGGCCTCAATATTCTCTCTTGGATCTTTGCTCCCTAAGTAGACACCGTGTAGATATCGCTGGATTCTTCTAGGATCCTGAGGTAACCTGTCAAAGCTGGGAACAAGTGGCATGATGGGGCCAGAATGGTACAGCTGCCGAGACCAACGTGTACGGGGGGCGAAATTCCGACCCAGGTACATATCCTCTTGATCGGCCTCAAAAATGAAGAGGATTCTTTCTAATCGCGAGAGAACCTTTCGGTGTAGTGGTAGAGTTGGGATCGGAACCTTTGACCACGGGTCCGGTGTCCAAGTACATTCCTCGACGCTCAAAGCTAAGTTAACCAGGCCGACGCGACATCTATCGTGAGCCCAGACGTCATGTGCAAACTGTGTGAAGTACATGGGTGCATCGTGTCCATTGATGTTCAAGATGTCGAGCTCGGGATTCAGGTATAAAACGCCTTGCACCTCGCGCTTGGGATAATGATCGCCGTAACAATTACGGTGGCGATATATACAAGGTAAATGAACCCGATAGAAGTTCAACGCAGTATATCTTGACTCGGAGTTGACATGGAAAAGTTTGCTTATCGCTAAGCGCTCTGCCAAGGTCACCTGCGCTGGCCCCAGCTGGATGTGAAGGAGCCGCTCATGGCTCATCGCGCTCTCCCAAATCTTTTGACGAATCTCGAGGGGTAGTCTGCTGAAGTTTGAGAAGTCGTCGGTAGTCTGGAAATCCGGATTCAAAATCCGAAAACGCGGGTCCGTGACAGAGGATGTCATGTTGATTGGGTTCGTCAAAGCTGCTGAGGCAATCGTTTGGAGGGCTAACCAAAGAAGAACTAGTTGTAAAAGTGCCACGTATCGCCTTCAAGAAAGAAGACCTCGAGGCTTTTTATATGCTGTAAAAACTAAAAAAGAGACGACGTCGTCAGATGCGCAGTCCTTGAGTTTGAGTTTGAATGATTCAAAATGGAAAGCATGTATCAAGACATGGCCGAGATGAGATCTAAGCAGAACCTAATCTCTCCCATTAGCCTCTGCATGATTCGAGAATCTTCTTCGCATATCCAAGTTCTACCGCTTTACCATGACCCGGTGCCTGATCGCCACATCCTGGAGGAGCGCCGGTGGCTGCAAACTTGATGTCAAGCCGCTTTGCCATTGCAACCAATACGAGCAAAAAACAAGAGATCACTTATAAGTCCGATGATGGGGCAATTTTATACACATCATAAGGCTTCAGAATTCAACTTTAGGTACAAGTGGAAGTACCGCGTGCGATCAAGAATTGGGATATCGAACGATAGCAAGCATTTTGTCGTCCTGTACATTTGAGCCTACAATGCAGAGACCAAATGATGCAAAGAACATGTATTTCATACTATTTCACTATTCCAAAATCAACTTCCAAGGAATACCAAATAGTGATGAGAAAAATTATTAATTAGACTGTATAACTCTAGAAATCTGAAACCAAACCGTGTATGAAATGCCAACTTTCATCATTCCTCATATCTATCGTTCCAATTCCTCCAATAATTCGACCCAAGATTGTTACAACTAGTGGCTCACGAAAGCACTCTTCTTCACCCACTGCTCCATAGTCTGGACTCCAGGGTTCAACTGGCGAACCTTGGTCAGGTCAGCACCGTAACCCTCATCTCTGAACCAGTTCACCATGATTCCAACTTCAGCGACACCATGCTTCAGGGCCTTTCCAAGGATACCAAATGTTGTTCCTGCAGGACCTCCAGTTGCGTGCTCAAATGCTTCGCTCAATTGAGCAAAGGTCAGTTCGTCGCCAGCCAAGCTGATAGCTTTCTTGCCCCAAGCTTCGGGGTCGGCAAAGGCCTCAGCGGCAAAGAAACCAATGTCTTCAGTTGCGGTCCATTGCAAAGGCTTATCCTTGAGAGCGTCACGGATCATTGTAAGGAAGACCTTTGTAGCGAAACCAGGTTCAAGGTTCTCCATAAAAGCAGTGGGTCGCAGGATGGTCCATCCCATGGGACTCTTTCCGCTGGCAGTTGAGTCGCGAAGGTGGTGCTCGATTTCGTGCTTGGTCTTGAAGTGAGGGACAACTGTAGCATCGTTCCACGACTTCTCATCACCACCGCGGTCGACGCTGCTATAGACAAAGTGCTTGATACCGGCCTTGATAGATTCATCGATGAGACCCTTTCCTTGTCTGACTTCGCCTTCTAGAGTGACACCCTTGCCCATTGAGAGTTGAACAGAGTAAACACCCCAAAGTGGGACAGTGCCGGCAGCCTGCTTAGCGGCTTTGAAGAGAGCGGGAATAGAGTCAAGATCGCCTTCAATAAGCTTGATATTGGAAGACTTGGCAGCGAGTCGCTTTGCGCTAGCTGATTCTTTGTTGCGGGTGGCAGCAAGAAGAAGAAAATCGGAAGATTGCTTGGCAATGAGAGCGTTGATGACAGAGCTGCCCTGCTTGCCAGTGGCACCAGTGATGAGGATTGCTCGAGACATTGTTGGTGATGTTATGTTGATGGTAATAAAGTATAGGGTCTGATAGTTTTAATGGAAGATGTTGGTGTTTATGTGAGCTGTAGTATAGAAGCTTGATTGTTATTGGTAGTGTTGATGTGTTGAGTGAATCGTTTTGAGGCAGAACATGATGAATATTATATATCTAACTTTTCTACATGACGACTACAGCCAATCCAGAAACAAGATGTTGATTTCCAACGTGGACTATCTCGGAGTTCCATAGTATCGCGAGTATATGATTGTGGGAAGGAACTGACACAGCCGGTAATTGGAAGGAACACCGAGAATCGCGACTTCGTTCCATTGGCTGGTGTTTTGACTCGCTTTTTGGCCAATGATGCAAGCACTTTGTTGCGTAAACCTTGTGATTCGGTTGAACTTTTCCGGCCTTCGAACTATAACAACAGTACCTATGACAGCTGCAATGATCAGTATGGTTTAAAGTACCCCAAGATAGATCAGTAACTCCTACCTCGCTCCTGTAAGCTTGTCCGCTTCAGGGGTGGTATTCTGACCAATAAGCATCGAGAGTCCCCGTCTGCTCCACCTTTCGGGTAATGCCAAGACTTCCGAGCTTATTGTTCGGGTCGACAGAGTGAGACCGAAGAGCCAATCAGAGAGAAGCAGCTTCATCCTCTAACCGTCTCTTCTTGTCGTCGCATAATCAACTTCCATTTCCGCGCGTCGCGATGCTGACATACATGATACTAACAACAAAGGACCCTTATTGCGTGCCTCGCTCTGCTTATGAAGCTATTGCGGCATGGACGCACTCCACGCCTATAGATGGCATTTGTGTTGAAGGATTCAAGAAGGATCTCGGGTGGGATATTGAGTATTAAATAGTTGATAAGTCTCGTTCAATTTCACAATATCCATCAAACAATACACACAAGCAATCAGTACTAAACAATCAATCACCAACAAAAAACATCTTTTAAACTCTACCACAATAACATCCAATCTCACACATCATGCCTCATCTTGCAGCTCAAGTCCCTGGCGCCAAGGCCCCCCTCGTGGTCCGGGAGATCGAAACTCCTCAGCCTGGACCTCATGAGCTTCTCGTCAAGAACGACATCATTGCCCTTCAGCCAGTCGACGCCAAGATTGCAAAGGTCGCCATGCTTCCTCTTCCCTACCCAGCTATTCTCGGCAGTTCATTCGCTGGCACTGTTGAAAAGGTTGGACCTGAAGTCACCGGCATTGAAGTTGGTGACAAGGTTGTCGGCATGAAGACTGCCGGAGCCGTCAAGAACGAGTACAGCGCTTACCAGGAGTACTCAATCTCGGCAGAGACTACCACTACCAAAGTGTCTGATGACGCCACCCTCGACCTTGCTGTTCGTCTGGTTGGTAACTTGCCCACTCTCCCCGCTCTCTTTAACGCGACCCTGAAGTTGGAGCTCCCTGTCCCTGGTGACAAGCCCCAATCACAAGGCAAGCGGATCTTGATCTACGGTGGAACCTCCAGCATCGGTAGCTTGGCAGTTCAGTACCTTATCCAAGCTGGATATGAAGTCGTTACAACCACCTCACCTCAACATAAAGACTTCGTCTCCAAGCTTGGTGCCTCAAAAATCATTGACCACAAGCAAGATGTCGAGACAGTTGTCAAAGAACTTATCGCAGCGGGGCCTTACCATGTCGTCCTTGACACAATCTCCACTGCGGAGACAGTCAAGCTGAACGCAGATGTTGTCGCAGCACAGGGCGGAGATTCAGTCTACGCCCTCCAGCCTCCCTTTGCTCCCGACAACTTGCCTGAGGGTGTTACCCGCAAATTCGAGGGTTGGTCCCTGCTTTTGGGCAAGGAGGAGAACGCAGAGTTGTTGAAGTGGACTTTCCACACGTATTTCCCTCAAGCCCTTGCCAAGAACAGCCTGATATCTGTTCCCGCGAGGAAGATTCCCGGTGGACTCAACGGATTGAACGATGCATTGGATTTGTTGTTTTTCAAGGGTGTCAGCAGTGAGAAGGTGATTGTGGACCTTCGCGATTAATTCATGGTACCGTATAGCGCAAATGCTGTTTCGTAAATAGAAGTTCAGTAGTAATGACGAGCGGATAACGCAATACGATTTTATTAATAACTATCTTGCACCATTCCATCTTTGAAATTCCGGGATTACGGCCAATCCTTCTTCAAAATCCTCCTGCTGGGCAGAGTTGTCATCACATCATCACATGTGAAGCAACAGTCACTCCAAAAGGTGTCATCACACCAGCTAAATCGGCAGTGCAACCTAAGATGAGTTTATTAAGCTTGAAGGATACATTGCTTTAACAATTGTGATTGATATATGCTCCTTTCGTCCAGGCTCGGATCGCGCGACTCCTGGATACAGGCACGCCACTTCAGAATACTTCCTCTCAACCCACAGTTGCGCCATAGGTTAAGTAGAAGGCTGGGAAAATGATATCCGTAAAACAACCGATTGGTGGAATGTCTAGAACAAGGATAATTGTTTCATACCTGCCAGTTTATGCCGATTTCACATCATCTTGATTAACTTCTGACCAAAGTTTGGAAAAGCGGAGTTGCCATCCGATAATTGAGATTCACCCAAGTACCGATTGGTGGAACCTTACCCCAGCTGCTTCAGATTTATCCAGTCTCGGCTGAAGAGCCCACTTGTGGTGTGAACTCTGATTAAAGGAGTATTGCATGTTTCTTGGTTCTAGTTTGGTAGGCCGGAATCATTTTCCGATGTTGCTACTTCAGGCCGACGGTCTGAGTATGGCATTGCCTGATCTGGGTGGAATGGAGCCAACCTGTCAGCAGAGTCACTATCTCCGGTTCGCAGACTTGTATAAGTCAGCCCATAGGCCTAGTTCCTTACCAACGACTCCATTCAGTCAAGTTAGCATTGCGAATATACAACAATGAGACTCTCCGGTATTCTCGCTGGAGTTACCCTCTGGGCTAACTCCTTGGCACCGACGGTCGCAGGCCTCGCCCCTCGCGCCGACACGTTCAAGAACCCGATTATCTACTCAGATTTCCCCGACAACGATGTCTTTCTAGGCCCGGACAACTACTACTATTTTTCCGCTTCCAACTTCCACTACAGCCCCGGAGCTCCGATTCTTCGATCCAAGGATCTTCTCAACTGGGACCTGATCGGCCACTCAATTCCTCGACTGACTTTCGGCGACGGCTATGACCTCCCTGCGGGGCAGCGATCTTACCGCGGAGGAACTTGGGCATCTTCACTTCGATACAGGGAGAGTAACGGGCTTTGGTACTGGATTGGCTGCACCAACTTTTGGATCTCGTGGGTTTTCACCGCATCGTCACCTGAAGGGCCCTGGACCAATAAAGGTAATTTCGGCGGTGATAACTGTTATTATGACAATGGCATCTTGATCGACGACGACGATACCATGTACGTGGTTTACGGATCGAACAATGTTCGCGTGGCTCAGTTAGCCAAGGATGGCTTCAGTCAGGTCAAGGCACAGAGTGTGCTGAATCATACCGATATTGGCGTCGATGGGCTCGAGGGCAACCGCATGTACAAGATTAACGGACTCTACTATATCCTCAACGATAATCCAGGTGGTAGCCAGACCTGGATCTGGAAGTCCAAAAGCCCTTGGGGACCTTACGAATCAAAGATCCTCGCCGACAAGGTCACACCACCCATCTCGGGTGGAAACTCACCTCATCAGGGCAGTCTCATCAAAACACCCAAAGGAGACTGGTACTTTATGTCCTTCACTTGGGCTTACCCTGCTGGTCGTCTTCCCGTTCTTGCACCTATTCGTTGGGGTAGTGATGGATTCCCGATCCTAGTCAAGGGCGACAACGGCGGCTGGGGCTCTTCATACCCAGTTCCTATTCCTGGTTCAACTGGAGTGACCAAGAACTGGACAAGAACCGACAAGTTTGCTGGTACCTCTCTCGGTCCGTCTTGGGAGTGGAATCACAACCCTGACGTCAACTCTTTCACTGTCAATAATGGACTCACCCTCCGGACTGCAAGCGTCACCAATGATATCTACCAAGCTAGAAACACACTTACTCACAGAACTCATGGTGATCACCCCGTTGGCACTGTCAAAATTGACTTTTCCAAGATGAAGGACGGCGACCGAGCCGGTTTGTCCGCATTCCGTGATCAGAGTGCTTACATCGGCATTCACCTAACAGACGGCAAGTTCAATCTAGCAGCAAAGCACGGAATGATCATTGATGAGTGGTCTGGCGAGACGAAGAGTTTGGGCGAGGTCAAGGCCACTGCAGATGTGCCTTCTGGAAAGACCGTGGTTTGGCTGAAGGCTCAATTGGACACCAACCCCACCGGAACTGGAAATACTATCTTTTCATATAGCTGGGATGGATCCAAGTATGAGACTCTTGGGCCCAACTACAAGCTCTACAACGGATGGGCATTTTTTATCGCTTACCGGTTTGGCATCTTCAATTATGCTGAGACTGCTTTGGGGGGATCGATCAAGGTGGAGTCTTTCACTGCTGCATAGAGAATAGTGAGTGGTGCTAGCTAAACTTACATACTGTAACTCACTGAAACTCATCGGAGTTCATTAGAATCAGATTATTTCAACTGGCTGTCATATCTATTGAGTGTCTCGGGAACAAAAGCGAGAATTACAGTAGTCAATAGACTGAAAATCTTCTTCTGTTGAAGCTAGGGATTCTGACCTCCACCAACAAGCAATCTCTATTGTTTAAGACAGAGGGGAAAATGTCAGGCGGAACGGTTTTATTGACCTTCACCTTGATCTCTAAGGCAATAATTGACTAGAGGCAGCAAATGTGTCTCATTTAGCCTTCAGCGGCGTTTCTTGCACATACACTTTGAAAGCCTGACTCATGACTCCCATCTCCCTCAGTCTCTCCACCAGGTCTCTGGACTCCCCACTGCGCGCTGTCACTTTGATGTGACCACCTGCATTCGAGTTTTCGGTGCTGAAATTGGCCCTTCCGTAGATTGTCTCAAGGGCCTGTGGTAGCTTAGCCAATGTGGGAATCTCTGACTTGTACAAGAGATAAGTGCGCGTAGTTACTTGGGGCATTGTGATGGCACTGGACTTTCGACCTTTCGTTTTGATTAGATTCTGGGCCTTGGATGGGTTTTTAAGTTGTTGGAGAATCTAAATAATGATCGTGGGATTTTGGAGGTATTTATACTCTCAACAAATGACATGCGGACATCTTATGAGCGACCGTCAGTTGAATGCTTGATTCAAGGCTATATTTACGTACAGTAAAGTGTTACATGACCCTTTAAAGATGTCTTTCACCAGTAAATGGAATTGGTCGCGTGCAGGTAGAGCCTTTCCCACCTGATGTTTTCTTCTGAGCTTTTCTGAAACATATCAAGGAAGATTGAGCTTGTTACCTCGTTGGGGGCGTGAGTTGGAATCTTACTGTTGCCTGGGCCTTTGTGACCTGTGATGGTAAAGGGTGACACAATGGTGCAAAAGAAGAATCTACTCATCATCACACACAAGATGAGTACGTATTCCTGGAGCTGTTTTATTCTGAAGCACGGTGAGAGCTAATCTTTTCTCTATGTCATTCATCATGCGTATGCTATAAGCCTATGGTACAACTTACAAGTGCTCAGCTTGATAGAGCAAGGGGCGATATAGCAGAAGTTTCCTGCTGTAGACGCAACTCGTCGTCGCGTCACCACAGCCCGTCAAGCCAAATATTCCAAATTCGATTTGCTAGTGATATGCTATTTACGAAACAAATGTGTCCATGAGCATGATCTGCAGTTAACCTCTTCCGTACGCGATTGAACCTCCTCTTCGTTTCGCTTTTCCTCTTGGATTAAATGGAATTCATGCTGAAACTCAATTTCCGCAGTCTTGATTATCTTAGACTTGAGACGAAGTTTGAAAACCGTGTATAATACTGCGATCCTGACGTTAGCTGTGTTTATACCTAAGCTACGATTGTGTAGGCCAAACTGTACCGGCAAATATGGCAATGTTGATGTAGCAGGTGATGAAGCCCTGAGCAGTGAAGTGCCCTTTCACAAAAACATCGAATCCTATAGCCCCATCAGCAGACTCTTCTATAGCCAAGTCACGACGCGATAACAAACCGGAGAAAAGAATGACCAAGCAAACCATGACCAGTGTAGCCCAGGCTGCGTACGGCTGTAGAGGACTCTTGTACGGAAGGTCTAGCCATGTCAGTATGAAGCCCGCTCATGCGCCCAATCTTTTGACATACCTCTCCTCAAGTAATCCTGTTTCTTCAGGCCCGCGTGGAACCGAAGGTAGGTGACCTGGATGACCACCCACCCTATCAATCCGGCAACGGTCGTGATATTGACGAACCAAGAAAAGACAACAGATGTGTTGTTTGCGACAGTTAAATAGACCAGTGGGGATAGCAGACAACTCATACCGACAGCATAGTACGGGGTTCCAAATCGGTTGCATTTCTGGAAAAGTTTAGGTGCATGGCCATCGCAACTAAGGCCAAAGAGAGTCCGAGAAGCTATGAAGATACAAGCAGATCCGCTACTTATCGCGGATGTACATACGACAGCATTGATGATAGATGGCACAGTAGATACCCCCGACCGATGGAAGGCGATAACAAAGGGCGACTGTTGGGCGGTTCCAGTTGAGATACCAAGAGCCGGGTCATTATACGGCCTGTCGAAATATTATCAGCTCATGCCCACTTTGAAACCCACTCGAGGTATTCACTCACACTATGAGACCAACGATAAATATGCTGCAGAAGTAAAAAAAGAATATGCGGTAAAATGTCTTCTTAGTCGCTGCCGGGATAAGCTTTCGTGGGTTCCGAGTTTCAGATCCTGAAATGGCTACTATTTGGATGTTTCCATAACTGAAAGCAGCTGGGAGCATCGACTTCCAGAATGCAAGAAAACGCCCAGTCGAGCCATCTTCGATATAGGTGTTGAAAGCACCTGGATGAATCCAATATCGAAAGCCTAATCTTTCTCGATTCGGCGCACCACCAAGGTCAATCACAAGTCCGCCAATAATAAGACCAATGATGAGCATGATCTTTAGGGAAGCGAAGACGACTTCGGATTCTCCATAGAGGCGGACTCCACACAAGTTGACGGCAATGATAAAGAGAAGAAATACCGTGATCCAGACACCTGGGTTGATGGATGTATTCCAAAACTGGACGAGAGTGGCTGCGGCACTGATCTCGGCCGGCATGTTAATTGACATGGTATACCCTGTTCAAGTAAGTATGCTACTGACTGAAAGCTTCCCCAGAGATCAAGGTAACATACAGAAGTTCCAGCCGGTTGCAGCACCTAGCGCCGGTTCCATAAACTTGGTCGCATGGCGAATAAATCCTCCTGTTGCTGGCATGAACGAAGTGATTTCTCCCGTAGTATAGGCGACACCGGCTGTAACAAAACCCATGAGGGTATACGCTAAAAGTGCTCCAACTGGGCCAGCTGTAGCAATAACTTGTCCAGAGCTCAGGAACAAGCCAGTCCCCTGTCGGGTTTCAGTCATACTACCGACAACGTCTGATGAAGAGAACTCACAATCATACCAGCCACAGCAATCATGTTGATGTGGCGAGAACTCAGGTCGCGCTTGAGGCCAACGGTTTCGATGACCTCGGCGCTTTCACCGCACATCTCTACATCTGTCGATGTGTTGTTACTGGTGCTATGCTTTTCGCTTTTGTCCATGATCAAGTCGATGATAATGATAAAATAATAGGCGCGTGCAGTGAACCGTGGGCTCAATGCAGGAGAGACCAAAATGGCTGAGAGACTTACTTGCCCACAAGATTAATTGAGGAAACAAGGCTTTGGAGGCTATAAGGACTCTGAGTGCAATTTTAATCCAGTACGAGCTATTTGTGTTTCCAGTATATATGGCCAAATCATGATACCACCGACGCTTATCAGCTGCGATAGCTTGCTAGCCATGCGGGGAGAGCAGGGGTTGGTATTGAGTCGCCGGCGTGTGGTTTAGACGCCGGTGCCGGTGTTCAAAAGTAGCCGGTAAGCGAAAGAGGCAGAAGTGGCGCCTGGAACGAGGTTCCCGACCCCGATAGAGAACTTTATAACACAACTCTTCAACTCAAGTGTGAAGATATAACGATACCCTAGCCTACACACGTCACAATCCTTTACCTGTCAAGTTTCTTCCAAGATGCCCAACTCTCAGTATGACGATTCTTTCGGTCTGTTCGATTTACGCGTAGAGGTTGTGTGCCCTTCCAACAAGAAGATTCTCTGCGGAGCAAAGGAGGGTGACTACTTCACTCTGAAAGGCGAGATGTTGTACTTACCGCCCAGTCAAGGCATCAGCATCTATAGCCTAGGTGGGAGAAGCGACAGAAAAAGATTGTTGAAACAGCTACTAATGATATATAGCCTCCGTGCTTCCTATCTTGCCAGCCAAGCAGCGAGTGACATCTGCCAACGACTGGATGACAACTGATGCGTTGATTGCATGACCAGACCCGAATTGTCCATCTCAATTGAGGATAGTTAGAGAAGGGATTCGCAAATTCAGTCACGCCGAGACCACTTTGGTACCACTGGGAACGGAAGAGGCCAAGTTGCCATAGTTTCAATGTCTAGCATCGCTTTTGGTTAGAATTATTATCTTGGACAATGCATTCAGGATATATGCAATTCATCTTGGGTGTTCAATCCCACAGTGGCAAACAACTCTGCCCACATATCCTCGCACTCAAATGGAAAGTCTAAGCTCCCTTGCGGTAAAAACGGGATCTCTGAACTGACCGAGTCAAAGGCCTGTTGATCAGCTGCATCAAACATAGAACGTGCTCTTAGCCCGCCGGATATATCATCTTGATTCGCTGTCATCAGGGACGCTGCCAAAGGCCCCGCTGTGTTGGCGTTACTTCGATCTGCATCTCGTTTGTTCTGGTTTTCCACAAGCTTGATCCAAACTCTTTCAAGGAAGCGTGCTTGAAGGGTACAACTGGAGGATATGGAGCTTGATTGGTTGGAGAATACTTGAGCGGCATTTTGGATTGCCTGTATAGTATTTGACTCGACCTGGGTTGAGATCAGACTAGGAACTGAAAGAAGAATCTGCGATGAAGGGTCAGCCAGGTCTGTTTCCGTAAAGTTGGTTATGATACTACTAGCCTTAACTAAGAATGCAGCACTATATGCAGTCATAACGTGGATGGAGTCCTGGGCAAAGTAAAGCTGGTCTGAATACTGGGATATCAATTGCAACATATTCAGGGCGCTGGTGTAGGCTACCCATATTGTGTCCAGATGAAGGGTGATATCCGATTTATCTGAGGTAAGTATCCCATGAAGCGGTAGTGTGTGAAGTTGAAGGCGAAGATGAGTACCATAGAAGCGGATCAAGAACTTGTGACACCCTTGATATTGCTCTGACGTAACCTTCTGAGTCCATCGGTCCTCCCATCTTTGTATGCGGCCATTCAACAGATTGACGAGTGGTTCGCTCTCATTATGCGAGATTACACGTCTTTGTGATCTCGGTATGAGTAGTGCAAAAGCTGCAGATGTGACGAGGCGTAGCGTGGTAAACGCTCCAAGGAGCTGGTCATTCTCAATAGCCAAGGGGTCGTCGCACCAATCCTCTATCGATTCGATAAAATCGTCGCATTCGATCATCCACGGTCTCCCGGTTTGAAGACTTATGCTTCGAACAAGTCAGCTACAACAGCCTCTTTGACTCTTCATATGATTGACGGGAGCTTACCTTCGATCGTAGACAAAGAGAACGTACCATGTCCTCTCGATATTCCGCTGTTCTCGTTTATCCAACTCCGACTGAGTAATATCACCTCTGGTCGAAGAGGGAGCAAGTTTATGCCAGCCCATGTCCATACACATACGAATTGTGTAGCCAATCGAGGTCCAAACCCGAGTATCCTGAGGCTCTTTCCAGTAAGTGAGAATGAGTATGGCTTGAACAATCTCAGTCGACTTGCTTCCACGTCGAAATACTTTGGCAAACAGGTCTTGCGCGTGATTATAAAGTTTGTCGTAGAGGACTGGGTTAAATGCTTTTGCGGACATGGCTAACACGGCGCTTAAGAGGAATACGGATTTTTGGCGGACGTAAGCAAACGTATGTAGATGAGGATCAAGCTGGCTGATATATGGATTCAAGACGGTTATAAAGCTACAATAAGATGGATATTAGAATTTGGTGGGAAAGGAATGAGCAAGTGTCACTGACCTGTCAAACAGGGATTTCGCGATGGACGGATTAATTAATCCAAGATCAATCGGATCCTCGGTGGGATCAGACAGGTTACCCATGCATTGCAGCACAGGCTCTTCGCTTGCATTGAGAATACTTCCAAGCGAAAACTTGCCCTTCAAAGCTTCGTGATTAAGTAGGCCAGATGGCTGTAGGTTGTCGATATCTTGGTCCGTCTCAGAAAAGTGAGAGTTGACTGTAGGCGAAGGGTTTTCGGGGCATGGAGAGGTATGCGCAGAGACGACGGAGGCATTATTTGACCTCTTGATTCTGAATAAATCGTCAACTCAGAAAGGATCCCTTTGGTGATAGTGTGTCACATACTTGGTCCCCGGTTTGCGCCCGCGACGATGTTGGCGAAATACACAATCCAGCGACTTCCGGGCGCAACGCTCACACTTGGAAGTTCTTGAGCTTCCTGGGCAGCATTTCATCTTGACCTTACGACAAGGCAGACAAGCATTCATGCTGTTCATTGCCGGAGGAGACATTTTGAAGAGACAAATGATGTGCTCTGTAGTGATCTGGGCGGAGAATCGCTATCGAGATACGCTAAGCCTGTCTCCGCAACAAGCACTCATCACGTGGAGCTATCTTATCTGGGGTAGAAAGTCTAGACTCTAAAGCCACCTTGCAATGAGTGAGTGTATCGCTTTCTTCTGGTCTGCGACTGTAATTTGTCGATAGACACTAAGCTGCTGAAGTTATCGACTGGCTGGACGCTAATCTGCGTGGTTACGTAGAGCTCACTGCTTCTAGCGAAGTGCGGGGGCATTCCTGAGCTTCACCGGCGTTTTATGTATGCTTAGAACACCGGTGAGGCTATCTTAAACGCCGGTCTTATCAAGGACGTCAGTGCTCAAGCACTAATGCTGACAGTTGTTGAGATTGATTCGTGATCTTCAAGATTAGTTATCTCTATATCTGCCTTATCTCTCTTCTCTCTTCTCTTTCAGTTCAGAGTATAGCCTGATCGTTCATTCCACAATGGCTATTTCTTCCAATGGAGGCGCCAATGCTGCCCATGTCAACATGATGACAGACACTATTATCGGAAATCTACCCGCCGATGGCTTGCGAGTAGTGGTCCGATCGCTACTAGCGTCACATCCCGAAATCACGACTACCTTTGAACATGAGACTCGGAAGTACCTTGGTCAGAGTATAGCAAAATCATCCAAAGCCAATCTCGGGACATTCGACATCGACAGACTCAAGCACACGCAACAGATTGTCCGTTGCATGCTTGGTTCTGGAGTTCCTTTTGAGAGTCTTCCCCTGCTTAGCAAAGTGGTTATCCGTGGCGCTGAATTAACTCTTGATTCACGTCAAAATGACAAAGGAGAACTTGAAGTCTTTCTCGCATCTCTTGACGGAGATTTAGTTCAGGCAATGACGGCCGTGAAGAAAAGACTCTTTGTCGAGGTTGGAGCCCGAGAGTTGTCTACAGAGGAACAAGTTCTTGTTCGCCACCTCTTAGAGTCTCTGACACATTGTCAGGATATACTACAGAACACCGATATAGCGTTTCCTTATGGGAGAGGGTTGATCACAACATCTAGTATCTTGGGCGTGCTTCCACCAGCCCTGCCTGCTTCGCGACACTCCTCGCTGAATGGGAAACCCCCGCCCCGGCAAGCCAAGGAAACCTTTCAACTAGGCGAGAGACAACTCCCTCGTATTTTCTCAGGACTATGGCAGATGTCAAGTCCCGCTTGGGGTGCTGCACCAATGTCCAAGATCGTTGACCAGTTTTCAACACATGTTCAAAGCGGGTTCACTGCATTTGATATGGCAGATCACTATGGTGATGCTGAGGTCATATATGTGAGTTCACACAGCTTTTTATGCCATTCACTCATAAACTTATCACTGTCATAGGGCCGTTTTCGAAACTTATACCCGTACAAGGATGCGATGTTCACGGCAACAAAGTATTGTGTATTTCATCCGATGACAGTCACTCGTGAGGCGGTTCAAGCCAACGTAGGCGAGAGATGTCAGAGGTTGCAGCAAGATGTTATTGACTTGCTTCAATTCCACTGGCAATTTGTAAGTCCGGAGTATGTGCTCTATCAGATCATTACGCGCTAATACCACGACAGTGGGATAATGAGCAATATCTGACTGCCCTCCGGTATTTATCGGAAGACCAACGTGTTAGCAAGATAGGACTCTGCAATTTTGACACGGAACACCTTGAACAAGTGCTTGATGGCGGTGTCAAGATACATACGAACCAGGTGCAGGTCAGTGATGGTATGATAGTCCATGCACTGAACTAACCCGCTAGTAGTTCTCACTCATCGACTCGCGGCCAACCGTGAAGATGGCCAATGTGTGTTCACGTCATGATGTTAAGTTACTTACCTATGGTACACTAGTGAGTATTGCATCTTTTTTTTACATGTCTCCAGATTTCCATAATTCCTAACAGAATGCGTCCGCAGTGCGGAGGTTTTATCGCCGACAAATGGCTCAACAAACCCGAACCGGATGTTTATGACTCAATGATCACACCTAGTCAACGAAAGGTATTGATTATACCCGATCTCCTACTCAAGATATGGGATGTTAACATTTGTTTAAACAGTACCATGGAATGATATGCAGCTGGGGTGGATGGGACCTGTTCCAAGAGCTGCTGGCTGTTCTGGGCACTATTGCCACCAAACACGGAGTCAACATCTCCAATGTGGCTACACGTTGGGTACTAGACTTTCCCTATGTCGGCGCCGTCATTATTGGAGCACGACTCGGAATGAGTGAGCATACAAGCGACAACTCTGCTACTTTTGGCTGGAGCTTGGATCAAGATGATAAGTCGGCACTTGAGACTGTCTTGAGTCGGAGCAACAGAGCTGAGATGTTTCAGACAATGGGCGACTGCGGCAGAGAGTATAGATAGAAGATGTCTAGCTGACTACTTCAGATAGAACGAGCTCCGGTTCAGTCCACTAGTAGTACTTTCATGTATTCTGACCACCTACCTACAATAGACTCCTTCAGTATATAAGTTCATCGCACAACACGAGCTTGCTCCGGAAAGATTTCTATCGGGAGTTCCGACCAATAGTCCAACGTATCTCCAATCCTATCACGGCTGTACCATCGTCGATTTCGGACTGCAACTGATCACAGTGTTTCTCAACATCATCGTGAGAATGGATCCATTCAAATTGGCCACGAGATGCAATCCCGTTTAGCGATTGTCGCGCGTAGTTGACAACTCCAGTGCCAGCTATTCTTTGCACGTCGGGGGGCTCGCTAAAGCTACTGAAGTCTTGGTGTGAGCACTCGACGTAGCCAGCTCGTTTAAGATGCCCCTCAAGTTGCATTGGGCTTCTGATGTAAAGTTAGTAAGTCAGTGATAGCGTTGCTGTAAGAAGGAACACTTACGATACGTCACGGCCGACTGATAAGCCGTAACGAACATCCGTGCTGATCCACTTCTGGTAAGCCTCCGTGATTGGCGTGGCATTGAACTTGGTGAATCCCGTCTCATCCCAAAGAATGTAACCACCTGGTTTCAACAGGGTTTTCAGGTTCCTTGCCGCGGGCTCCCATTCATCCGCTTTTAAAGCGACCATTAAGAGCCGGACGTGCACCAGATCATATTGACCGATGAGTTCTTGAGGGAATGGTTTGAACACATCGCCAAAGTAAAGCTTCACGTTTGACGGCAAATTTTCAGAGGGCAAGAATTTTGACTCGTCGATATCGTAGCCGTCAAGGCGGGCATCACTAGAGACTTCGGGGGCAAAGTCTCGTAGCCAAACGCCTGTACCAGCCCCAACGTCGGCAATTGCGGGGGCATGATCAAGGGACTCAAGATGCGTCTTGATGTTTGCAGGGATCAAAGTTTTGGTGATTTTCCAGAACATACTGTGTTGGTATGTGAGGCGATATTCCTCGACACCCTTTTCGCCATTATTAAGAGTGTAAATACGAGTTTCGGCCATGTTGATATCAAAAACTAAAGCTGTTTACAATTTTTGCAATACCGAGACGATTTGTAACAAAGAATATGAGATTTCAAGCTTCTAAGAACCGTATCCTCCAGGAGGATTTATAGCTATAGAGTACCATGATCTGAACACATAATAACACCCATTGCGCTGTGCCGTTAACCGATTAACGATGGCCTGTGATAGATATGATTGGCTCTTAGTCGCGCTATACTTGAACGATAAATCCTTCCAGGAAATTTTGGTCTTACGCCGGACATATCGGCACAATAGAGCTGAGTCAGATGGTCGATCAGAGATGATCCAGTGTTTTGAACGGGACTTCTGCACAATTCAGGAAAATCCCCCTAAAGTCTCGCGAAATGCATTCAGGCTAGCTAAGGCTGGGTCGCGCGGCAAGGGAGATAGATATTCCGAGCCGATCCAGCACCTCTTGTCTGACTTGAATACTTGGCCAATGATAACCGCATAAATAGACTCAGACTTGTACTAGTCCAAAGCTAATGGTGACGTATTTCGCGAGATTCTGTGGTGTTAAGCTAAAGCGGTTAGCTGGGGGCTAATATAAATGGAAATTGATTTTGACAAAGCTTATCAGATAAGCTATCGATAAGACACTAGATGCGCTCACTGCTCTGATCAGTTGAGAAATTCTTAGGTCCACTAATGTCAGCCAATGGAAGGCTTCTGGGGAAGCTAACAGAACTCCTTATAGCCAATCATATCTCTCAATCTTCCTTGACGCACTCTGCATATTACTAGCATAATATCGACCTTTTCAATATAGCTGTCCATTCTATAAGATATCACTAACTTTTATCCATATAACTCTTTCTATAATATCAGATATATAGATATATCTTTTCTTATTTTCTAACTCAGAAATCTATAGCATATACAGTGAAAACTATAGAAGATTCTCCCAGGCTAATATGAGAGATATAGGGTAGCGTCTCTGCTACCAGACCCGATAGATCAGCGATGACGTAGGCGTGTAATTTTATTGATCCGATTCAGATCGTCAAACCTTTCGCACAGATAAGCCTTTTCTAATCTTATCGTGCCTTATCTCTTAGTTAATATGCTCTCGTTCAAGCGACCAATTAACTCTTATCACAGCAGATTAGACGAGACTAGCTCAGCAAGCATATGATGGTCTCTGGTTATACGAGCACAAATTATCATCCAAAAGTACTCTGGGCTGTCCGGGCAAGACATAAGGTAGTGTTGCATTTCTTCATGTGACCATGTCCACCTGAGCTGGACCGACATTGCGGAGTTCAACTCAAGGCTCTCACTTGTCGCATTACACCAGGTAGGATGTGTATCTGCTTACACTTCGGCTCTACCATCAATCAGGAAACCGTGAAGAATTAGGCAGCCAGGTTAGATCGTATTCACTACCCTCTACTTTGGTCACGTTCTTGTAGATCGTGAAGAGGAATTTCAGTAAGCTCTCAGTCTCGCTGGGTCGTCTGTAACCGATGATGACCGATGAAGTATGCTAAAATAACTTTCCATCTCGTGTTGATTTCCTCGTTGTGGATTATATCTCACCAACAGCAGTACTGATGAAATATATTTAGACATGACCAGCAAGAGAACCGTCGGATCCCATGCTGCACTGGTCACACGCATAAGTAATGGACCTCATGTACCCAAACCAGGCATGTTATTGTCTTTATGCCCCCATTTCACTCACCTTTCTCGTAAAAAGGTACCTGAAAGTCTTGGAATCTCCGAATCCTCCATCCTTACAATCTAAAGACCCTTATAACTCGGGCGTTGGAAGACGGGCCTTGTGCGCATTTCCACCAGGGTTTGTAAGCCCGTTGGCCAGGGCAACTGTGCCCAATTGTCGGATGGCTAGATAATCCATTTGAGCGGCGCAGTATCGAAAGAAAGTAAGTTAGGAACTCACGAGATGAGACAACTACGCCAGTAGCTTAGTCCTCATCTGAGATGCAGGATACGATGCTTGGCAGTGAATCCTAAATAAATCTCGCCTAAGCGAACTTTTTAATCCAAGCAAAAATGTTGTTACCGGATGAGTGAACAGTCAGTTGGCGGTCCTAGATCCGTGGGATATACTCGCTGATAAAACTTCCGCCCCATCAATAATAGCTAAATCCCTCAACTCCACACGGAGGATCCTATGGACAATCCAGAGCTACCCTGGCTTATGCATAAAGTGCCATATATAAGCCGCATCAATTTAGAGATCCGGGCTATGCTATTGCCAAGCTGGGCGCATTCTAAGGCTGAAGGCCTGACATTAGATTTGCGAAGGGTGCTGAGGTGAGATGGCAGAATGGCAACCTTAACAACCTAGTTCTAAAATTGGCTCATCAGCCCAAGTCCGCACATGCCGTGGAACATGGCCTGTGGGGCTTGGAGATTATCTGATAATGCGATTCGCTGTATACTGAAAAGACCGGGGTTGTAAGCTGCCAAGACTGTAGGATCGGGTCTAAGCCCACGTCACAACAGGCCCAAGCCCATCTGCTCTCTGAATATGGAAGAGCCCTGTAGAACATAGCTTTGCAAATGCTGTTGTGCTGGTGATACTCCTTCTCTCGACCATGCTGAATCACTGCGGCTTAGCATTGCTTCTGGATTGAGCCTCACGATTCATCTTGAAATATCTCGAAAGTGCAGATGAAAATTTGCATATAAGACGACTGATCTGCCACTCAAACACCAAACTTTTGATATCATCATCACACACTCACACAACCAACTCCAACTTTCATCACTAATAAATAATCATCCACTCCTCTCAACCATTCTATCTATATATCTCTACACAATCTGCACACTACGACCTTACACCGCAACTATGCCTTCAATCACCAACATCATCACATTGGCTTTCCTCGCCACAGCAGCGAGCGCCATGCCTGCTAACGTTGCTCGTCAACACTCTACCGACTGCGAGAAGGACACATCTTACTTCGCATGCGGACCTTACAATGGCTGCTTCGACCATGACCCTTGCGTTGAACCTTACACTCCAACTTCTGGCGAAACCCCAGACCACACCAAGGAGGCCAAGCCTTCCACGACTACTACTGCTGCCTCCAAAGTTAACACCATCACCCCTGAGGTTATCTACGACATTTACCCTGAGCACCCCGACTACTCCAAGAAGCCAGTCCATGGCGTCCACATTGAGACTTACAACAACAAATCCCAAGTTGAGCAGGCGATTGTCTACAAGGGCATTCCTGCCGGTGCCAAGAACTGCGGCTTTGGATGGATGCAGGGTGACAGGCATGGGCGAACTTTCCTTGTCAAGAACGGCAACGCTCTCGCCGGTATCCGACAGCTCTCTGGCTTCCCCAAGGATGGCGAGGATGTTTCCTACAACTCCATCAAGCCATTCGACGATGCTGAGAAGGAACTTGGTGCCAATGACTTCTCTAACTGGGACACAGCCGATGCCCAACCCCATGGCGCTGGTAGTGTCAAGTGCGCCGAGACTCTCTACTTCAAGGCCGGTTTCCGGAACCCCGAGGGTGACTCTCAGGTCTACCTTGAGCAGGATGACAAGAACGGCTGGGTTATTACTTACAACCTGTAAATGTCAGGTTGGGGATGATTTTGGTACACAATTGAGGTTCACTTCTTATTAATCCTTAGGGAAACACTTAATCTTTTGGGATATTTTGGCGGTTACGGGTGGCTTTGATAGAATGCATGTTGGGTTACTTAGACACACTTGGAACAATCTACATATTATATTCTTCATTTCAATTCTTTTCTATCCACGAAAACCATTAACTCTTCCCCGCCATGCTCGCTTCGATACTATACACATATTAGTACGAAGTTTGGGCGTCTGCTCCATCATCAGATGGAGAATCTGTCACAATCTTCATTGCGGTGAGTATTCTCTTATAGCCAATTTGTTAGATCATTGAATACTTTTTTTCCCTTGTGTGTGTCCACTTCTAGGACTTACCTGTCAGGTAATTGTGTGAGCTTAAAGTTATTGACACTGAAAAGGGGAAAAAGAAAACGTGTTCTTTGCCACAGTATCAGCTCGTCCATCAGACCTTATCTGAAGTCCGCAACATCGCCAAGAAAGCTTATCTGATCTGGCTTAATCATCGCGTGAATTGGAGGAGCCTCTCAGTCAGAAGAGCTTAGCTGGAATGGGAATGGTGTAGTTGTCCTGAAAGACTCCATCCAGTCCTCATCAATAGTAGCTATTCGCGATGATCAGGAGCTAAGCAATGACACTTCAACTGTCAAGATTCACACTGGTAAGGTCGTTTCGCTTTACTTCGAACTTTTAGACAGTAAAACCTATAAGCCTATCTAGTCACGCTAGGACATTCATCGCGACTTTGGCTAGTTATGATTCTGCACGCACAAGGTTGGCATCCGGGAGATCTCCTTAGTACTATCATGTTTTCGACTAATCTGAGTTACTTGAATGAGTGACTACTACAGAAATATCGATTGAGCCTAAGGATAAAGTTGATGAGATGCTGGAGCGAGTGGCATTCAACAGCCGCTGAGACATCTTGTTCCATGAGATGCCACTATGCTGTCGATTATTTGCACATCAGATGAAGTAAACCCATAGCCGGTTCAGCTGTTCTGTCAACCTATAGAACTCGCCGCTTGAAGCTCGTGGTTGCTCTAGTCAGAGCTTCGGCAACAGGTCCAGCAGTCGCCCTATTATCTCAAAGTCAGTCATGTATTAGTTAGATCCGAGACATGTATTTTCACCTGCTGGCTAGAAGACTATAAATTTTGTCAGTAAAGCTTACGGCGAAACGGAAAGACGGGAAGGCTTGGCTTACCCAACCCTCGGGACACTGGACTTCTTCCGATGCACAGAGAAGCCAGCAAATGTCGTAATGTCTCACATGATAGTCCTCCTTTTTCATAGGCGACTGCGAGACCTTGATGGACAAACTAGATTCCAAAGTCTATAGATTAGTTTCTATAACTGACTGGAATATTTGAGGGACAGGCTTTGGGCAGCAAAAGAAAGGTCTAGTGTTTAGTCGTGTATAAAGCTTTAGATTGTGGGCTGTGGACTTAGGAGGATGAGGATGAGAGGCCGAGCGCAACTACGGCCTTTATACTCATTCTACCTCTACCACCTCCTTCATAAGAATCTTCACCCTGACAGTTCTTTCAAAGTCTAGTAATGGAAACTGACTAACACGGTCATGATTGTCTACCAGAATCAGGAATTTGTGAACACGTCGAATGCAATCGGACCGAGAGGTGTATGTACAAAGCGATACCACATATATCACAGCATGATAAGAATCGGAGACGGGACAGACCCTATTGCCGTCGCCTGTGAGACGTCGCTCTCAATATTCTCGAGTGCATTGACGTCGTATAACTCAAGAACCCCTGGAAAGGGACCCTCAAGATGAACTTATCACTTTATATTCGTGAATTATATAAAGATCTGGGCCAGGAAAGTTGGGTTATGTTTTCATGTCCCAACTGAGTCCTTCTATAGTCGGCTATTAACATGCACGACATTTGTGTAGTTCCTTAAATACTTAGGTACCTCCACTGTTCTCAAATTAACTGTGAAAATCGGGAATATGGCGGTACTAAGATGTGTCTCACGGCATGATGCTCCGCTCACACAACGAGCTCTTACATGTGTAGCAAGCACACAAGCGCCGGGCCACCTCTCTTGATACACTGCGTTGCAATACTACGGCTCGGCACATCGCCATTTCGGAACATCGCCAGTTGAAACCCCTCTTCTCGGCATCTAAGAAGTGCGACACACAGAGGTATGGCGAGTGTTGATCGAGGTTTATGAAAATAGGCCAGTCAGCCACGGCCTTTGTCTTCAAGGCGAGACTGAGTCTGAACGGCAATTATATGACAGCGGATACCTTTGCAACATTATATATTTCGTGGCTCATGTCAGTTCTCCAACATGATGCACTACAACCCATTTTCGTATGGAGCTTTCGTGTCCAAAGCGATCATCTGTTCACACTCTTCCTCTAATGAACTAAACTACACTACACTCTCAATCTACAATGGCTTTACTTAGGCGAGCTCAACTTGATCAACCTTCTTATCTTTCTTGCCATCTTGATCCAGCTGTCCACCCTCGATATCATCAATCTTGTTAGCATGTAGCGCACCATGCGACGTTCCTTCGAAAACAGCCTGGATCTCCTCAAGAGTGTGGCCCTTGGTCTCGGGGAAAAGGAACCAGATGACAACAATGAGACATGCCAGGATGCAGCAGAACACAATGTAGTACTTCCACCCAATGTTATTCATAGCGATGGGGTTGACCTGGTTTCCTACGACAAGACCAACAAATGTGCTGATGTACATGATTGAGACACCGCGGCTGCGAAGTGTGTATGGGTAGATCTCAACCGTATATGCTTGGAGGAGGGGTGCCCACGCAATGGCGTAGAAGAAGAAGGTGATGAAGACAAACCCTACAATAGCCTTGCCGGTCGCCGCGCTGCGAGTGTTGTCAAAAGAGGCACTGAGGCCGGTCCAAATAACATAGGACACGAACATTCCACAGGTCGAGGCCAGGAACAGGGTGCGACGTCCAAGTCGATCTACCAGCATAGCTCCTACAAAGATAGCGGCAAGCCAGTTGGAGATCTGCAATAGACCATTGATGAGGGTCTGTTCCTTGGCTGCTGTGATACCAATGGTATTGAGGACAAGAACAAGGTAGTAGCTAAAGAGATGTTAGATAACAATCACCAAGTGTGGGGATAAGCATGCACAACATACCTGACGAGGTTGATTCCGTTCCACTGAGCGAACCATCCAACAATAACGGCAATGAGGGTACGCTTCCGGTTGGCGGGAGTACGAACAAGTTCCAACCAAGAGTTCTGTGACATGGCGTCGGCTTCGTGCGTCAAAGCACCCTCAATTTCTGCCATCTCGAACTGGACAAGAGGGGCATCCGCGTCACCACCTGCATGGTATGTGGCGAGGATCTTGCGGGCCTCTTCTCTGCGACCGTGTGCGACGAGCCATCGGGGGGACTCGGGGAGGAAGTAGATTGCAAGGAGTTGAAGAAAAGGAAGAGCACCTTGGAGGAGTGATGGGATTCTCCAGCTCCAGGTTGTTTCGAGTTTGAACGTCCCGTAGGTGCACCACGCAGCGATGATACCTCCTAGGTACTGTTATCCCATGAGTTAGTTGTGAGTTTCACTAAGAGGGGTAGATGAGTACTTACGAAAGATGTGTTGTACAAGGCTGTGAGCTTGCCTCGGTGTGTTGGGTACGCAAGCTCTGTAATGAGAATAGGACTCGGCTGAGCCAAGAAACTTGTGAAAAAGCCCAGAATTGCCCTTGCCGCGATGAACGTCTTCAAATTCTGCGACACAGCTTGCATGATGGCAAATGCGACACATGTAAGGGCTCCGACCATCATGGCTGTCTTTCTACCGTATTGATCGCATACGTAAGTGACGAGGAAAAGCGCAATCACTTTACCAGCCGGGTAGACTGAGTTCATGGCACCAAGCATAGCACCTTCGGGGTTGCCAAAGTAGCCTCGCCATTGAGGGAGGGTCTGTAGACCGTTCATCATCGATCCTATGCATGTTAGATGGGAGTCTATGGAGACGCGTGTCTTGGGTTGCACATACCATCATAGCCAATCGCACCCGACGATACAAGAGGAACGAGGAGGAGCAAGTTGAGCTTGAGTAGATGCGGAACGCGATACCACGGTCGAGAATCGTCGGGGAGCACCTGGAAAGGTGGTCAGCATTCAATGCCCAGTAGATCAACGGGTATCAATAACTTACCGCCGCAAGGTCAGTGCCAACCACGGCAGCTGCACCCTTCTTCTCAGTCGGTGAGGAAGCCATGGTGTTGAAGATGATGGAACAAGACTGATGGTGCCCTGAGTAGATGCGATAATCAGTCAATGCCAATCAGTGATTGATGATGAATCTGAAGGAATCCAAAACACAAGGGTCGAGTAGGTTATATCTGTCACGACGCGAACAGAAAGAAAAGTTGCAGATCTAGCATCTACCCCACACGAGTGTAAACGAGCACCCCATGGGGAAACTATGAGCATTGGTTACCGGAGGAAGAGATTGACAACCAGTCTGATGTGGGCTTGGCTCGGCGAGTCTGAGCCAGGATCCTGACGCTATTCCCAGTCCTTCCGAGCTTTCGGAACTCGATCTCATTGGTGTGTTGATGAGCATTCCGAACGGTGCAAGCTCCGATTGGATATAGACCGGGCTCATGACTCGACACCCTAGTCTGCTATTAGCTTCCGTTGACGGTTTACCGACTCTCAATAAACTTAGACAAGTGGATTAAGGTGTCAATAATTCGACCATTAAGAATGTCTTTAGTGTGTTTCTCTAAGGATAATGTACCCACAAAATTATTAATCCAGTTCCCCGACCATGTGCTCCTGAGCCGGCCCGGGCTTGTTTATTACTCGCGTATACCAGCGTTGTCTCCGACCCTAGTAGTCGAGACATTCAACGGCACAATGACAGCAAACATGGATATTGATGCGATTGTCCAATCTTTAACGCTGGAGGAAAAGGTACGTTCCTAGACAACTATTAATCTACAAATGAGCTAATTTCTTCTAGATCAGCCTGCTTGCAGGCAGAAACTTCTCTGAAACAGTTGGACTGGAAAACAAGGGAGTGCCTTCAGTCAAGGTCAGTTATTTCCCTCTCATCATGGCCGTCAACTCTTACTAACAGACTTCAAGACCGCCGATGGACCAAATGGCATCCGCTCTGCAGCTACAGACCTTGACATCAAGTCGGCCTGCTTCCCAGCTGCATGCAACCTCGCAGCTACCTTTGACGTAGAGCTAGCAGAGCAGTTTGGTCGCGCTCTTGGCACAGAAGCAAGAGGCAAGCGCGTCAACTGTATGCTTGGCCCAACTGTTTGTATACACCGGCACCCGCTTGGTGGTCGCAATTTTGAGAGCTACAGTGAAGACCCGTTCTTGACGGGCAAGCTTTCATCAAAGGTCATCCAAGGGCTCCAAAGTTTGGGTGTGTCCGCCACGATCAAGCATTTCGTGGCAAACGAACAAGAGACGCAGCGAACGACCGTCGATGAGACCATCGATGAGCGCGCGTTACGTGAGATCTATCTCCGTCCGTTTGAGATTGCCGTGAAAGAAGCAAATCCCTGGGCGATTATGACAGCCTATAATCACGTCAATGGAGTCCATTGCGATGAGCATAACTGGCTTTTGAAGGATGTGCTCCGTGGCGAATGGGGTTGGAAGGGTCTGGTTATGAGCGATTGGGGCGGTACCAATTCCGTTGCTTCGGCTCTCAAGGCCGGTTTAGATCTCGAGATGCCCGGTCCTCCCCGACTTCGAAAGGAGGACGCGGTTAAGGAAGCACTTCAGCGAGGAGAGTTGACAGAGGACACGATCAATGAACGCGCCAAGTCTGTTATTGAGTGGGCTTTGAAGCTCAAGACTCGTGAGGCAGAACCACATCCAATTGCGCTTGGTCAAGATACGAATACATCCGAGCTACGGAGCATGATTCGCGAAGCAGGTGCTCGAGGCATTGTCTTGCTAAAGAACCAAGGGGACATCCTTCCATTCTCTAAAGAAAAGGTTCAGAAGAAGAAAATTGCCCTTATCGGATTTGCAAAAGATGCCATGGCCCATGGAGGTGGTAGCGCTGCAGTCAATGCGTATCGCAAGATAACACCTTGGCAAGGCTTGCACGAGGCGCTTGAGGATGATGTCGAGTTTACTTATGCCCGAGGTGCTCATCGGGAACGTCTTCTACCAGCGATTAGCCCAGATGGTCTTTGTGGCACTGTGGTGGGTCTGGATGGAAAGCCTGGTTTCAGCCGACAGCTGTTCAAGGAGGGTGAAGATACGCCTGTTTCGACCAAAGGACAGCCAACGTCTGCATATTCACCTCTGGGATCTCAGGAATCACTTTGGCGAAGATTAGAGATTGTTGGAGACTTTACACCAGCCGAGACAGGAAACCACTACATGGCCTGCTCCGGACTGGGGCCTACCAGGGTCTATGTCGACGATGAGATTATCTTCGAGCAGACAACCAACTGCTCAGATCCTATGGGTTCGCTCTTCCTTGCTGCTCCCGAGCCTGAATTTCGCCACAAATTTGAAGGAGGCAAAACATACCGTCTACGCATCTGCAGTGACCCACCCACCAAGATCGGATTGACTATTCTCGAAGGTCGCAGTGGCGTGCGTACTGGTTTCTCTCTCGAGTCAGACCATGATGCCGATCTTGTCGGAGAGGCAGCTCAAGTTGCTAAGGAGGCTGATTATGCGATTGTATTTACTGGACATGACCCACAGTGGGAAACTGAAGGTCGTGATCAGGACTCGTTCAATCTGCCGCGCAAGGGAACACAAGACGCTCTAGTCTCAACAGTTGCGTCAGTGAATCCTAACACCGTGGTTGTAAACTCGACCGGTGTGGCCATCGCAATGCCCTGGCTAGATAAAGTGGCCGCCGTGGTGCAAGCTTGGTTCCCTGGCCAAGAATGTGGATACTCCATCGCAGATGTTCTCACTGGGGCTGTCAATCCAGAGGGTCGGCTGCCGGTCAGTTTCCCTAAGCAGCTTGAGGATTGCCCGGCACATGGAAACTTCCCTGGTGAATATGTCGATGGGCAACTCAAGGTTAAATATGAAGAGGGCGTTTTCATCGGATATCGTCACTTTGACCGTCTCCCAAAAGAAAAGGTCAACTTTCCTTTCGGCCATGGCCTCTCGTACACCACTTTTGGATACGAGTTGACCAGTGTTTCCAAGGAGGGCAACGATTGGGCTGTTATCACACAAGTCTCCAACGCCGGTAAACGAGCCGGAGGAGCACTGATACAAGTTTACGCCGGTCAAGCCGAGACATCCCAAGACCACCCGATCAAGGCTCTTGTGGCTTTCAAGAAAGTGCGATTACAGCCTGGTGAGCAACAGACGGTGAAACTTCTAGTCAAGGAAAGGGACTTGGCCTATTTCGATACTGGCCTAAAGAAGTGGGAAGTGGCCGGAGGCGAGTATCGCTTCTCGTTAGGCTCTTCGTCAGCAGACACCATCAGTAGTGTTGTTGTAAAGCAGGATAAGGCGGTTTTCGAGCCATAGACTTAGAGTAAGATTATATGAATTCCTTGAAGATAACACCGCATGAACCCCTATGATAAGATATGGTATTTTGGACCTGGTTGTACTGCAAGGCCTCGCTGGTCGGGCCACCCATAACGGCCCTAGAACGTGAATCGATGAATTAATGTAATTCCAGCCATCAATCAATGTTCTTAGCATTGGTCATAGTAAACATCAGTGCATCTCTGGGCAATTTTCCAAAGGCTAGACCAGGCCCAGAGGTGATCAATATCGCCACACCGATAGACTGGGGAATCGACACGAGAATTATACGTAAGTTGCCGTAATCAGTAGTCTTCCGAATCAGGTCCGAAAATGGTCTTCCGTTACGGGGCCAAATCGGATCGAGAAAAACTATTCAAGTGGCTTCCGGCTCCTGGTATAAGTGAGCATGGCAAACACGACAACGGTCTAGACGTCAATAGTCAAATGGTTAGTATATCACTATCTAAAGGATCCTATCACAAGATTTCTAGTTAGGAATATCCTTTTGGTCTACCTTTTGAGATTTTATCCTCTATCCTTTGTTCTAGTTGCCATGTCGGCCCCTTACTCAGGACAGTGCCTCTGCGCCGCTGTCAAATTCACCATCTCTTCGGAACCAGTTACAGTGCTGTCATGTTTTTGTGAACATTGTAGCAAAGGTGCCGGAGGTATCCATCAGCTGGTAAGATAAAAAAAGACAATGACTTTACCCTACGTGTAGAGCATGATATTTACTCCACACACTAGATCGGCAAATTTGCTACAAAGGATATTCAAGTATCCACCACAAACAGCGACTCTATTACAAAATACACGCTCTCGGACACTGCCAGTGGCAGCTGCAAAGAGAAGGCTTTCTGCAACACATGCGGTTGTACACTATGGACAATTCCGGCTGCTGCACAAGGGAAATTCCATCTTATCCGGCTGCCGCTTCTTGAGGGAGGGTGAGTTGTCTACCCTACGTCAACCGAGACTTGAAACTAAGTCATGTTTAGCCTGAACTTCCGACCCGCAAACGAGATATTTGCCAGAAACCGTCCAACGTGGGTAAGCTCTGTCGAAGGTGCTGGGCAATGGGAGGAGATGCGAAAGTAGTTAAGAGATGGAGGGTCGCGGAATAGCGGAGGACAAGCAAACGGACCAGGGAGTTAGGGAGGAGGGTGCGGAGTAAGAGGGGAACCTTGTCATAACCCGTCTGGATATAGACTAGTTGATTAGTTCCGATTGGTTCGGAATCACATCAGAGTCCGTTCGGATCAAATACGGCATTGGGCCTCGGCTCGAGGAGGTTGGAGTCATCGCCTCCAGTACCCAGGTGACATGGTAAATGTTATGACAGAAACTGTTGCCAGACGGTCATGAGAAGGCTAGAGACTTTTCTCAGCTGAGCATCGCTTAGAATAGCTCTGAAGTGAGGCTAGGCCTGTGAAAGATCCCTCTTCCGACATGCTCCGAGCTGAACTATCCCAATTCCCCCGCATCCCGGACCCTGGATTTTGTCCGACTGCTGACTTCAAGATCAGTCCGTGTTCTTCATTACTGGGGTCCCCCGTTCCGAGCCAATTCTTGACCTTTCCGAATCCCCGTTCCAGACGAGACAATTGCCTCCGGCTATACACAGATGGAGCCTCCACGAAGGTTGGCCGACGGCTCAGCAAATCGCCAGAGTGGGTCTAAACGACTCAAAATTGACGTTGCCTGTGATAATTGCAGGGCGAAAAAAATCAAGTGTGATGGAGCACGTCCAGGTGAGCTAGCGACTGGTTCTTGATAGTGCATCATGCAACGAGAAGGCTAAGAGATTATGTAGTATGCGGCTCGTGTAGTAGAAAGCTGGCCTTACGAGATAGATGCAACTATAGTGCCAGTGCCTCTATACAAACCCGCGGCCCAGAAACCTCCACGTTCATTTTGAACCAAAATGGAGACCACACTGTTCCTCAAGCACTGGAAATGCAAGGAAGAAACAACCTTGAACCTGCGGCTGGGCCTCCGATAAGACACGTAGGAAACACATTGGAGACACAATCTCGAAGACCCCCAGCACACCCATCACCAGCCCAGCCACAGCATATATCTCCAGCAGCGTCATCTACACCAGGCAGTAGAAGACACGATTCGCACGGACAACGTAATGTTGGGGCTTCAGTGTGTTCAAACAGTCCCTCGGCTGTGGATTCCATGACAGCCGTCGTCGATGAAGGTGTCAGTACCGAAGAGTTCTTTGGGAAAAGCAGTGCTGGCTCTTTCACGGCACAAATCAAGAAAGCTATCGATGTTAGACTAGGGAAGTCAGCAACTAGCTCAAGCGATAATGTTTCGACAGCCTCTCGTTCAGCTCTGGGCGTTATGGGCCCGAGCTCTGCCGCATCACCAGACTTTTCATATGTTTTGCCTCCACGTAGGCAAGCGGATCATCTCATAGAGCTATACTGGTTCTATGTCGATCCACTATATCCTTTTCTGGACAGGAAGCGCTGGACTCGAGCATACAATGCCATATTTGCCGGGACACCTATGGATTTGAACGAACGCGTCTTCATTGCCACCCTCAATGTTATCCTGGCTCTGTCGACACAGCTCGTTGAATCGCAGTCACTAGAACAACGCGAGCAGTCGAGTGAGGCATACTTTCAGAGAGCACAAGAACTATTACCTATGAACCCCTGGGAGGCTGGTTCTTTGGAGTTGGTACAGTGTCTCCTGGTTACAAGTCAATACCTTCAGAGCACTTATAATCCGCATCAGACCTGGATGGTCATTGGCTCTGCTATCAGAATGGCCCAAGGCTTGGGCCTTCACTTGCCCGAGACATCAGCGAATCGCTCAGATCCTGGAGAAAGAGAACTATTACGAAGGATATGGCATGGCTGCGTTCTTATGGATCGGTACGTGGACGCTTCATAAGATTTGTTTAACCAACCAGCTAATAGAACTAGAATGGTGTCGGTAACACATGGCCGACCTGCTATGATCTCGCAACGTCCTGCAAAGGGTGTCCCATTCCCGGCTTCATCTGCCCTGGACGAGGCCACGGGGAACCAGGCCATGATAAAGAATCCGGAATATTATAGCTTCTTTGTACGATCTGTTCGTCTGTATGAGATCATTCATAAGACCATGATCGCATTTTATGGAGGTTCACACAGCAGCCGATCTAAGGAGAAAGAAGCCCACAGTTCTCACAGCTCTGATCCAGACAGTTCTGATAACGAGGATGAAGACCTCGATCGAGTGGTCCAGCTGGATCGTTGTATCAGCAGATGGGAGTCCAAGTTGCCGGATCATCTTAGATGGGATCTGCTGGAAACTAATAAGGATGAGATATCACGTCGACAGGCCGTTATTCTTCGCATGAGGTTTGTCTACCATACCAATGCTAGTATCATTGAATGAACTGAAAGCTGATTAGCATTGTGAACAGATTTCTTCATGCGCGCATTCTTCTTCTGAGACCTATACTATCTAGGTTCTGTCTCACGCAATCTCCCTTGGACAACAAACCCATGGATGACAACTTGCAAGCCCGTGTCGTCCAACAGGGCGCCATGTTTTGCGTCACTACAGCCCAAAACATGATTACAACGCTCGTTAAGCATCAAACACCAGATAGTACGGTCGGACTTCTTCCTGCGTGGTGGTACCGCGTCTACTACGTCTACTCGGCTGCTACGGTTCTCATAGCTGCGAAGCTGAGACCCGATGTCTTCTCTGCTGTTGAGCTTGGACGTTCATGGGGCCAAGCAATCTCGGTGCTCAAAGCCCACGAGCAATTTGGTCAGTCAGCACGTAGATGTGTTGCCGCGCTACATATCTTATCTTCCAAGATATTACAAGCTACTCCTCGTGGTGGCTCACCTGGGCACGAAGCAGCCAGTAACAACAGAATTTCACATAGGACTGGCGAAGGAATTCAACCTGGCGTGCCTCGTAACCTGATTTCCAACATAGAGGCCCCTGATCTGGTTCAGCAACTGGCCGAAGAGTTCGAGACTCCAATGCCTGATTTTAATCCGCAGGACTTTGCTGATTTTGACTTGGATGTGAATGATATGTCGTGGTTGAACGACATTCAGGGAGTTTGGGAGCTTTTGAATGAATAATGCGAAATGCTAGATTTTATGTCTATTTAACTGAAAGTTCATCTAATTTTGGCTTGTAATCTGTTACTCAAACACCATCTTGTTTTTGACACTACCCAACTCAGTAATGCTGACCTCCACCACATCTCCATCGTTGAGGTACTTGGGCTCCTTCATACCCATAGCGACACCACACGGTGTACCAGTGAGAACCACAGTACCGGCCTCAAGGGTAGTTCCTTGGCTGATGAAGCTAACAATCTCCTCAACTCCGAAAAGCAAGTCGTTGGTGCCTTCACTTTGTCTCTCCTCGCCGTTGACAGTTGTTCTCAAGTGCAGCTTGGATGCGTTTCCAACAACAGCTGGTGAGACGAGGAGAGGTCCAATAGGAGCGAACTTGTCGAATCCCTTGCTGAAGCACCACTGGGGAACTCCTCCAGCCTTCTTGGGGTCTCGTTGCCATGCTCGTGCGGAGACGTCGTTTGACACGACATAACCGGCAACGTAAGAGAGTGAATCCTCCTTGGTGATGTTCTTGCCAGACTTGCCAATCACAATGCCCTTGAAGTTCTCAGTTAAACAGCGTCAATAGAAGTGTTAGGAACTGACTCACCAGCTCTCCCTCGTAGTCTATTGTGCCATCTTGGGCAATCTTGGGGATAGGAACGTCATCATTGAAGCTAGTAATTGAGGTAGACGGCTTAATGAACAATGAGGGATAAGGCGGCGGTGTTCGGCCACCCTCTTTGACTAAGCACTCAAGTTAGTAGCTACGACTTGGTAAAATTGCTCTTTTTCACTTACTGTGCTTGATGTAATTGAGTCCAATGCAGCGAATGATTGGCACATCAGATGGTCGGAGGAGTTCCCGGACAGCCTTGACGTGAACCTTCTCGCCCTTGGTGAGTTGAGACACGGGACTTTGACCCTTGTACTCAACAGCCCAAAGGTCGTTCTTGGCTAGACGCTCGGTAAAGTCCTTGTCATTCTCAATGACAGGGTCACCAAAGGTCTCGTTCCCGTTGTCATCGACAAAGCGGATGAGGCGGTTCCAAGTTGTTGAAGACATTCTACGTGTTAATGATGCGGCGATTGTATTGGCGATTCTCATTGTGATACTTTGAATACAAGGCTCAGAACTACTTGATATAGTTGGTCCTGACAATTGGGGAGCCGTAGCATTATCGGAGACTGAGAGGGTGGTTGATGGGACCCGCAGCTGCGGCCACTCATAGCACGGTCCGGCCGGAACGCGGAAGCCGGGACGGTCCTCCGGAATGACCTCGGAGAACGGACTTGACTTCGGCTACTCTGGATGATCGTCAAAGAGTGGCTGGTGGTTATTGGTGCAATCTTTGTTTTGGATATGTTCGGCTTACCCCAGGTTTTAGCTTTTGGTGAGAGGGTCTTACGATAATCATCCACCTGCATATTCAACGCCGCATTGACCTGCTATTTATCTTCGAGGAAGCCTTCAACGACCTGTGATCTTCGCAAAACCTACTGAGATTAAGAGTTTCTTCATTGATCCCTATCATAATTCCGAAAAGCACGATGGGCAACTACACGAGCGCCGTGGCCGCCACGCAGGACGGCGAGACCGATGAGATGAAGCAGTATCTTAGTGAACTGCCCTCTCAGCACCTGGAACCTTTGTGGTCACAAATGAACATGATGGTGCCACCAACACCAAACCCCACTGCAAAGCCTCACATGTGGACGTATAGAGAAGCTCTACCTCATCTGAAGAAAGCCGCCAAGCTAGTGCCCGAGGAGAAGGCTGAGCGAAGAGTCTTGATGCTAGTAAACCCTAGCATGCGTGAGTACATCGTCCATCTGATGATAGGCCTCCACTAACACCCGACAGAATCACCATACACTACAGATACCATCTACGGAGGTCTTCAGATCGTCAACCCAGGCGAGACCGCCCCAGCTCACAGACATCTTGCCTTTGCAGCTCGCTTCATTATGGACGGAGAGGGCTTCACAGCAGTTGAGGGCAAGAAGATGCCTCTGGTTCGAGGAGATGTCGTAGTGACACCTGTATGGCATTGGCACGATCATGGAAACGAAAGTGATAAGCCAGTTGTCTGGCTAGACATGCTAAACCTACCTTTGTTCCGTTTTGCCCCAGTCCATTTCGCCGAGGGCTATTCAGACCCACGATACCCCAGCGAGTGAGTCCTTCCTCTTAAACTTTGATACGACATCTCTAGGTGCTAACACTAAAGCAGACATTGTGACCCTTGCGAGTTTCGTTTCTCTTGGGGGCCAGTGGAGAAGGAACTGAACGCCAACCAAGGTGACTACGCCATCTATCACTACAAGTTGGCCAACGGAAAGCCTTTGTCAACCACTCTTGGAGTACAAGCTGAGAGACTAAGCCCTGGCGCAACGGTGGAGTCGCAAGAAAGCCAGTCTTATCTTTACCACTGCTATGAAGGAAAGGGTCGCACAGAACTCGTCACTCCGTCAGGAGAGACAATGACATTTAAGTGGGAGGCACGCGATACTTTCGCAGTACCTTCATGGTGCAAGATCAAGCACATTAACGAGTCCCCGACAGAACAGGCATATCTTGTGGCTTGTAACGACGGGCCGTTCCTTGATTGCCTTGGCATTCGGCAGAGAAAGTAGCGCATAATTGACTGGAGCGAGATGTAGTGGCGTCATTTCATTATGAGCAAGATATCAAATTTGACTTTAGGTGTTATATTATTTAATTCTGTTCTGTTCTTCAAGTAGGAAGCAATCAATCATTGTGGCCGATGAGACGTGGATGGTGTAGTAGTAGACGTTGATAAGTGGTTGGACGTCAAACCTTTTAAAGCCTTCTGTAAAGCCTTCTGTAATTTAGCGTGACCATTTTTCGGATTGTTGATACCTTATTATCCTAGGAAATGACCGTAGTCAACCGCACTTGCCGATGGCACGTTCGTTGAAGAAGGACAGAACTCAATTCCATGGCACCTGCTTCGGTAAACATGCAACCATTGTGGCTTGGATACTATCCACAACCCCCAGTAATTTCACAGAGCATTGAAATGTTTTAGGCGGCTTCGTCTCGTCAAGTCAACCATATTTTCTCATCATTCGATAAACTTTACAATAGGTTAAGTACCTCGTTACTACGATGATAAAAAGGCATGCTTAGCATTATGCCTGCGAGCTTTTACTATTCATGTCTTCCAAGCGATTCTCTCAAAACGGTTGATGCGCGTAGAAGTGAAGATCGAACGTATAGGCAGATAACTCAGAAGCAGACAGTGAATTTAAAAGCTGAACTCTATGTAGTGTCTAACTCTACAACAAGAGCTACAATCCATTCAAGAACTAGTTCCAAGAGATCCAGCCATAGAAGATAAGATCCCTCTAGCGACGGTTAGGCTGAATACTAGTGGCAATATCCTCAACATCGATAAAGATGAGGTTGGTGTCCGCGGAACCTCCGCCTGCATTCTCAACCACGAAACCACCAGATATCATGTCTTCATCAAAGTTGCCTTCCATGTACTCATCGAGGTCATAAGTCTCGAGGGCCTCGGTGTAAGTCTGCTCTACAGGGTCCTGTCCAGTGAGCTCCCTGAGAAAGTCCTTATGCTGGTCCACAATGTCGGAATTCTTCACTTCGTTGGACTCGTAGTCGACGGCAACGTAGACGTAAGGAGTGGCGCCTCCAACCTTATCGTTGTTGTCTCTGTAAAGTTTGCCAATATTCTCCTTGGCTCGGTTGACATTCTCTCCGGTCTGGCCGTAGTGGCCAACGATAGCACCTTGTCTGGTAGCAAGAACGATTCCAACGCAACCCGCGAAGCCAGAGCTCCCAATCTTGTGGTTTCCGGCAGTGGTAAAATCCATGAAGGACTCGTCATCCTGAGGAACTTGCTCGGCAGCATCGAATTTGTTCTTGTAGTCCGCAATCTTATCTGTAGTGATTCGAGCATAGAGCTGGTGTTCATCTCGAATGGACAGCCTTGGAAATGGGTTAGCATGGTCAAGAACAGTGACAGGGAGAAATTTACTTACTGGCCAGTATGAGGGGCGGCAATGCAGAGCTGAATAGCAGCAAAGAGGCAGAACAAGGAAGCCAATAATTTGGCGAACCCGCCCTGAAAACTCTTAGGACCGAACATTTTGAAGTGTGGGTGGGTTAAAGAGTAAAATGAGTGACAATAGTAACGAGTGTATTGAAAGAGGGACTAGAAAGAACGACTGGGAGGCAGCTTACTCAAGGGGATGAGCTTGGAGGTAGAGAGGGAAAGCTTTCCAGAGTGTCTGTCCTACATATATGTCGAACTAAGCTAGGAACTTAGCATAGACTGACAGACCCAATCCAACGACAAGCATACTGGATATTCAATATCAGTGCAGGCAGAAGGATCAAATTACAGTACATACACGACCCATAGAAGGAGCCATAGAAAAGCGGGTTGTTGGAAGATTCTTGGCAGTGATCCGCCTTTGCGCACTGGAGGGTCCTTGACCCTTGTGGGACAAAGTTACGATCGGCGGCCAAGAGTGTGACAACTCCAAAATTGTGATTCCTACAGAGAATCCCGTCTCTATAGCCCTGTAGACGGTCTTCGGCTTTTGGTCTCGGGTAGTTAAATGTTTTTTTATACTTCTTTAGAGCAAGAGTTTAGTATTTTGAACCCTTTTGACCAGAACAACGTTTCGAAGTGCAGTGCATACACCAAATGGTTTCTAGCCTTAGAGGGTAAAGAAAATTGCAATCCTATTCGCATTGAAGCATTGTAGTGTCTATTCTGCTTCATCAAGAATATGGGCCACGTTCTTTCTGATCATTGTCGACCGCTCAGTAAAGGGCACGACAATACCTCAATGGTCTGACCGATCCCTTCGGGGCCAAAATACCTGCAGCACCAGGGATACTTAGATTGCGATCGGAAACACGCATGCGAGACCAGCTCCATGTTGCAGCATCCTGCGAACATGTTGGGGACTGAACATGCATCCACTAAACAGCATCAGAAAAGGGAGCATGCCTGGCCTGGTAGGGCTCTCAGATGCGGGGGCTCACTTCCGGATAGGGCATATGTGGTTCTGGGTTCCGCCTTGCGGAGCGTTTATGTCCCAATTCACTGTCAGGAAACCGTTGCATCCCATCCTGTGTCTACACGAGCGCATGCGGGTCTAACCGCAGAAGTTGGGATGACGCAGCCCTTGCCAAGTAAATTACCGACGATTGTCCCATGTTCCTTGTCTGAGGCCTTGTTTAGCGGACACTTCAGGCGAAGGGTTTGTTATAGGAAGTGATAGTGTACAGCAGAGACTTGGACTAGACTGACAGCATACTAGTCCTGCTCATCGCTCCAGTCCCATTGGGACATATTCTCCTCAAAAATACCCGAGATGCGCGTGCTCCGCTCACTCGACAAGTCACTGCAGGATTCGAGACGCGGTGTTGCTTTTACCGTCAGTATAGTGTGACGATAGTTGAGACGGAATAGGAAATGCGTGAATTCGAGAAAAGAGTCAACAGGAACGATGCTGGCACTTGAAAGAGATTGAAAATGGAGAAAAATATCTCACGCGCATCCTTCTCAGTGGTTCACAAGGGGGTGCTGCACGTCAGCGTTGCAACACGAATAGCTGAGCCTCGTAACCCCTGCAATCGGAAACGGCAACGATTGACAGGGAAAGCGAAGTTGAGGAAACAATCTTAGGATAAATCAGGCAAGCCGAATCTTCAAAGCAGATGTGGCTTGGGCGGCACGGGCCGATAGCACCACAAGGCGAAGAGACTATGTAACATGGATCGAATCCTTGTGGAGCGTTTCAGACCTAGTCCTTTCTGCCCACTTTGTGGATAACACAAGAGATTAATCGTAAGCGTTTCTTAACAATGCAATAGTCGATCGCTCGTGGAACTATAGCATGTGCCTAGAAGCCAGTTGGCATCTAGTTATATACCTACCTACTACGTCTATCAAGTCTAATCCGCGCAGGCCCAGCTCGACACACTCAGCCCTTGAGCCGCCATCGATTCGTTTTTTTTTCTCTTCCTAACCGAGTCACTCTTTGTATTTCAAGGCCTAGACGATCACTCATTATGCGTCTGGCCGGTTTTGTCGTCGCTCTCGCGGCTTTCGCAGAGGCACAGCTGCCCCAGGTGCCTGAGGCTGAAACTACCACCACCACGACCCTCGCTCCTATCCCTTTCGAGACTACTTCGTCTCAAGTCCCTGTTCTCGATGAGACAACCTCTGCAAATGCTGTGCCGGTCCAAGACACTACGACTGCGCAGCCTGTGCCGGAGCCTGCGACAACTTCCAGTGAGGCTTTGATCGAGCAGCCAACCACAAAGAACACCGAAGTTGTTGTTGAGGGCACTACCACAGCCAATGGCGAGGTCCCAGTTGGAGCGAGTACTTCAGACGTGCTTGTTGAGCAACCTACTGCTGCCACAGAGCAACCTCCCGTTGCCGACACCACGACTGAAAATCCTCCTGCTGTGGACACAACCACTAAGAACCAGCTTCCAGTTGGAGACACTACCACTCAGCAAGCCCCTGTAGCTGACACTACTACCCAACAGCCTCCCATCGTTGATACCACAACTCGACAACCTCCTGTCGTTGAGACTACTGCCCAGCAAACTCCTGCTATTGAGACCACCTCGGAACAAACTCCTGTGGCCGAGGACACCGCTACTCAACAGCCTCCTGTAGTTGACACTACAACGCAACAGTCCCCTGCTCCTGAGACTACCTTCTCAGAGCTTCCTCCTGCTGTAGGCACAACTACTGAGCAACCACCTGTCGTGGATACTACCACGACCCAGCAACCTCCCGTTGCAGAGACTACTTCCGATCAGCGTCCCGCCCCAGAGTCTACTACTGAACAAGCTCCTGCTCAAGATACTACTTCTACTGAGCTGGCACCTGCTCCTGAGACTACATCAGAGGCTCCTCTAGCTCAGGATACTACAACCGAACAACCTCCTGCACCGGAGACCACTTCCTCTGAGCAACCTCCTGCGGTAAAGGATACCACAACTGAAGAGATCCCTATTGCGGAGACCACCGCCTCCACTGAAAAGCAGGAGGAGGAGAAGCCAACAACTACGGAGAAGCCTGAGGAGGCCAAGCCTACAACCAAGAATGAGGACACTAAGCCCACTAGTAAGGAAGAGGATACCGACAACAAGACTGAGGAGGCAGACGACACTGAGCCCAAGTCTAAGGATGAGGATGATCAGCCTAAGACCAAGGACAACAATGAAGAGCCTACCATCACAGCTGAGCCCGCCGCGGTCACTGCCGAGGCTCAGGAGACTATCGATGGCGTGACTGACAACACTCTTCATACTACCACTGACAGCGATGGTAACAATGTTGTTGTTCCTGTTCTCTTCGGTGCTGCTTGCTTGATCTTCTGCGAGCACGCTGGTAAGAACAATGGTCCTGGTGGTATCGTTCTTTGGGGAATTGGTAAGTATCTCTGTAATATTATGTATCCAATGGGATTGAGGACTAACACGAAAACTCAGGACCTGCTCCCGGAAACTACATCCTTCCTCCTCTTCCTGGCATCACACCCGCCCCATCTGCTGTTGTCATCAACGGCGGAGTCCCTACTCCTGTCGGTACTCAGACTCCTGAGGATAACCCCGATGAAGAGGAAGATGAGGACGAGGACGAGAAGAGCACAGCTGAGGAAGAGACCAAGACAGAGGCCAAGACAACAGAAGCAAAGTCCACAGTCGAGTCATCAGCCGCTTCGACCACTGAAGCAACCACAGCGACTACCGAGCATGGAAAATTGACAATGGACCTTGAGACCATTGTCATTAATTTTGATGCTACCCCTTCCACTGCTGCTACCACTGAAGCTTCCACCGAGACTACTACCCAGGCGTCTACTCAGACCACAGGAGGTCATCTGACTATGGATGTTACCACTATCGTCATTGATGTCGATGCCACTCCCTCCACAGCCGAGTCCTCGACCGAGACCTCTGCCGAGGCCACTACTGCTGAGACTTCTACTGAAACCACAGAAGCTACCACGCAAACCACCGGGGGTCATCTTACCATGGATCTCACAACAATCGTGATTGATGTCGACGCCACTCCAACTTCGGGCGGTTCCACCGAGACTGAGACTTCTACTCAGTCAGGCACAGAAACCGCAGAGACTACCATGACTGAGGATTCTACCACCGCTGAGGCTACTTCTACTGGCGAATCTACCGCTGAATCTGCCACTACTGAGCAGTCTACCACTGCTGGACCTACTTCTACCCAGACCTCTCAGCAGCCTACTACCTTGGCTACTACCACCACTTCTCGAGGTCCTAAGCGCGAGTACCCTTGCGTTATTCATGCTGGCCCTGGTGTTGTCCCCTACTGTCAGTGTGAGACTACTGTCGATGGCGAGGGCTATTACGTCTCCACCTCTCTCATCTCAGACTCTTGTGCCGACTACACCACCTTCCCCTCTTCTATCCCAACTGACAAGGAGGAAGAGCCCAAGGTCACTGAGAAGCCTGAACCTGAGCCCATCACAAAGACCGAGGACGGTACTATTCTGTCTTATCCCGACCGCACCATCGGAGTTGGAAACTACCCCGGTGGAAAGTACACCTTCACCCGAGGTGTCGGCGACCCCGTCACTCTCGAGACGCCGCTGCCCACACAGACCGATGCTAACAACAAAGGCTCAAGCGAGTGTCACAGCATCGATGATGCCTGTGAGCGTGCTCTGAATGGTTTTGAAGATGATACAGTTTACACGGACTATGTCTCTCGTTATGCTAGAATCCAGAGTGGTATAATCCTACTCGCCGCAGTTGGTCAGGCTGGATGCACTGCTCAGTGGAAGTGCGATGACTATGGTATTGGAATGAAGGGCAAGGACATCAAAGATGCGTAAGTTCAACCAGCCTCAGTCATATTAATTTTACTTCTTACTAACTGATACTAGTGTCAACTACATGAAGGAGAATAACGGAGTCAAGAAGTGTGGAACTGCTTACCTCTCCAACACTTGTCATATCACGCTCAACTACTGTACCAACTGTCATCACGACGGCTAATTGGAAACCACGGGTGTTTGCCCGGCATATATAGTATATATAATAGATATTGCTCTAAGATTCTGCCTTTTGACTCTGTCTTATATTCACCTGTTCCTTGGGAGTCGATTTTCCTGACTCAGATCTGCACGCGTCTACCTCCATCAGCTGTAGGTAAAAGATTGCGCGCCCAGCGAATTCAGATCTATCTGGCGCACTAAGAATCATAGTCATGCAAAGGCGCTGGCTTCCTCCCTAACTCCCTAAAATGTGGACGGGCTATAAAACCAAAATAAAAACCTTTATGAGCGAGTAATAGTAAGAGTTTTGAACGCTCTAATACCTGGCATACCAGTAAAAATTCGTCCTCACTTGAGAGGAGTTCTGACCATACGCAAATATTTAAATAAGGTCTTTAAAGTCAAGGAAATGTTATTTAAACAGCGGTACAACCCAGATCTATCTGGAGGCACCTTTATTATGTACAAGAATATCATCCATACTGGAAGTAAATAATAATCAGATTACCACACCTCAAAGGAGTGACTCGATCCAAGATGCATACGGCCTCCTCTCTCTTAGCAATAACTTTTGGTAGTGGCCTTTGTAATGACTCCAGCTCGAACCAGATCGATGTAACTCCAGTAATCTCTCTGAGTACCTTGGCCATCGACAGGAGCAGTTGAGTAGGAGACGGCGGTCCAGAAGGCACCTCCAGCGACGTATTTCTGCCAAGCATATCGCTGAGTATCAAAAATCGTCTTGCGGCTGGGCACAGATAGGGTGTTGTTGTACATGGTTTGCAAGGACCACTCCCCGACGAATACAGGGAACTTGGTTTCCTCGGCAAGGTACTTCGCCTGGCCACACACAGCAGGAGCCACATATTGCGAATAGGTTCCAGACGCCGCGAAGTAGTAGACGTGCGAGTCAATGACAAGGTTGCGCTTCTTTTCGAACAGAGGAGACCAGAAGGAAGCACCCTTGAAGTTGTCCTGTAGCATGACTGGAATGCGCTTGTCAACAGCCTCGACACGCTTGAACACGCCGTTCATATAGGTGATGACCCAGTTGGTAGCCTTGTCAGATAGACCAGCCGCCGATCCAAATCCTGCCAGGTTGTCACTGACTTCGTTGAGGGGTGCGATCGTAAAGGCGTTCTTATGCCCACTTGACTTAACAAAGTTGAGGACTTGATCAACAGCCTTGAGACTATAAGCAAGGTTCGTTGCGTTGTAGAACCAGCCATTATGACCAAAGGCTTCGCCAATGTCAAGACTGTTGGTACCGCCGGGCAAGGAATGAAGGCCGATGATGATGTGCATGTTGTACTTGGTGATAGCATACTCAGTAATCTTGCGCAAATGTAGCTGCTGGTTGCCATGGTAGAAAGCAGATCCGGGGACCTTGACCCAGGCAGCGTAGGTGGTTGTGATGCGAAGAGTGTTGATTCCGACCTTGGCAAGGGTATCGATAGTAGAGTAGTTCAAGAAAGAGGCATAGCGGGCCTCTAAGACAGGGCCGCATTGCTTGCCGAGAGCCTGGCAGAAGCTCCATTCATCAGGCGTGTTGGCGGCTTTAGCACCAAAAGAACTCCACCAAATAGGGTCGTGAGTCTTTTCTTTTGCTAGCCAAGCGCCCAGGTTCACACTATTGGACTTGAAGGTCTTCCAGTCGATGAACTTGCCGTCCTCACAACCCTTAGGGAAAGAGATGTCATGGCCGTGTCGCGTACTATGAGGCTGGACGTGAGGTACGCTGAAGGGGCATTGCTTTTGATACTTGACAGTCTTGCCATGCTTAGGTGCGGTCGTTGCAACCGTGAGACCAAGCGAGCTGAGGACGCTACTGGCTTGCACCTTGACACTTCGTGCTTCAAGACTGTCGCCCGAGTGCTCAAGATGAGGCGCAGCGGAGACAGAAGAAACTAGCAGCAGCGCTGCAGAGATACCAAAAGAGAGACGCATAATGAGAGTCAAATGAAGTGTCTACTTTTTGGATTGTTTGGGTGGACTGCTGAGGATAGGAGACCTGCAAGGCGACTTGGGCCTTTTAATGTAGTATGCACATTGAATGCTCGCTGCCATTTCAAGTATTCAACATTTGGAAATAATCAAAGCTCAGCTACTATCTTCTTCACAAATCAATAGTTTGGGAGGTCAACAATCTAGATTTGATCAACGCGTCCAAATACGAGGTCCGTGTGCATCGCGATTCTGAACATAACGGAGGTCCATTCAGCTGAGCTTCGGAAATCTTCAGCAAAACCAATTAGATGCGCCACGGTAAACGGGGGTACTACCCAGATGAAGGTTAGGGGGATCAAAGATACCGGTTTCCAGCTGTTCCGACAGACTGGCAGCACTTAAGGTTAGCCTCTCAGGGGTGACTGTCGCTGACATATCGTTATCCACGCCAATAGTTAGGTTGGCGGTTCTGGGACTATTGAATGCTGGATTGGTTCATGGGGATCCAGAACCTTGCTTCAATCGTTCAATGAATCATTGCTGATGAGTACGTCGGGCGTTTATGGGTCGATGTAAGAAAAAACAGGTCGGTGGAGTTGCCGATCTAGCTTCGGATATCAGCCGTATTATCTACCCCCGCTGTGGAAAACGCCATCGCCGTTTGACACTCAATCAAGTATAGCTTGATCAAGAAGAGTTACGAACCAAGTAAGCCAGCCCCAAAGCTTCGTGGCCAGGTATATGCCTGCCTACACTTGGGAATTCTGTAATTGGGAGCATTCGCCTATCGATTTATCACCAACGGTGTCTTTCCTGAGAACTAGAAACGTTTCGACCTTCAGTCACGAATGCGGGGTGGCAAGAAGGTTTTCGCTTCAGTCATAGTCCAAAATCTACGCATCTCTACCGTATGTGAAGCTGAGCTCGGCTGTAAACCGATGGGTAAAGATTAGGCTGTAAGAGTTGTAGATACATAAATGTGACACCATGTTTTGTAAGCTATGAATCCTTGTTGGTGAGTAGACCAGAGGGGAAAGATTTGTTTCTCTTGCTGTCCTGATGTGGAGATGGAGCTCAGGTGAACGGCATCTCCTAATATTCTGCACTTGCCATAAAGGGAAGATGTCTCATCATGCAAGGTACCGGCATATGGTGACTGAGAATTTGCAAAACATCTTCAACCCCTGAGCTTCGTGGGATGTAACCCGAGGCTAAAAATGTTCAGGCCTCTGAATCGTCGCTCTAACTCGGAAGGATCGGTCTATTAGTGGATCAAATGGGCACCATGGGTATCTAAGCCAGGGCTAGATTTTGGAAGACGTTGAATATTCTCCGTAGAATCCGGAAAGTGGAACATGAAATCTCATCGACACTCGGAAATGCCGGACGGGGGAGTGCCAATGCTCGGAATTGCCGAGTTACAACTCCCTGCCGCTTAGGTAAGCGGTTCCTGGATCCTGCTGCGGGATGTGCCGTTTTTCTGCATTGAACTTGAGCCATCCACAGACAACAAGATCTTGATCTTTGTGGGTTCGTCGAAGGGCTTTGCTCGATTAGATCTCCATTTGGACTTATCCTACGGGTGTTCGACTAGCGAAATGCGACGTCTTCCATGTCTGTGTAAGGTTGGAGGTTTTCCACGCGCAATTCTACCCGTTCAGAGAGAGCCATGAGCAAGACCTAGGACTATGTCATTGCTAGCTATCCGGCGATATGGATTATACCTCAGAAGCAGACTAGAAAATGTATTTCTTAATTTTTTTAATGGTCGTTATCTTTAAGTCATGTCTGCTTTTGGAACAGATAAAAAGTATTTGCCTTGTCACAAAATGCAACATATCACGTTTGCGCGCAGCATACGGGTTAGTTACGTGATAGCTAGTTTCGTAGCGCCAGGGCCAAGAGGACGACAGAGGCATCGACTAAAATTCAACGTAAATCCAGTGTTCAGGATTGAGCTTCACTCCTAATATCGTCGAGTAGTAAAGTAGTATACGATAGAAGACGTCGGAACCTCCAATCAGTTGATCGTTACCTCGTGTATAGAACATGTGCCAACAGGACTTTTCAATCCCAATTGTCAAAAGACGATTGAACATAGGAATCGTGCGATAGAATGCTGAAGAGGCCCCATGTAGTTCCGAGAGAACACAAAGTGTCCAAGCTGATGAACATCCCTCTGTGAGCCGCATTCTTTGTGCTAGCCATTCAACCACAAGATGATATTTCAACAACCGAACAAGTAGCACTCCCCACTTAGAACAATGGTATTGAGTTGTTTCAAGTCGGTTCAACGATAAATTCCAAGAATTTAGTCCAGGTATATAAAGAAGGAGGTACCACGTCTAGTCTAACGTTACCCTTAGTCGGACTACACAAGCTTCGATTGCCAACAGCCTTGTCTGAGCTACAGAAACATTTCGTTCTCGTTGACTTTTCTTTTCAGCTATTCATACCTCGACTTTCAATCTTCTTCATACCTACGATCATGACTTCTTCTGGTAACATCAACCTAGGTGAGCAGTCATCCGAGACCTCCGGCTGTCAGGCTTCTCAACTTGCCAACGACGAGAAGAAGATTCGCCTTTCGGGGACATCTACATTGCTTCCCCTTTTTGAAGACCTTCCGCCAGTTGTTGAACCCTTTCCTGACGAGGTTACCTCTATGCTGAGCTCCGGCGACGAGACTGACACGAAGCGCGCCCAGTCCACTGGATGTCAGAAGTCTCCGCCTTCTGAAGCCGCGTCCGGTACGGCTTCTGGTAACAGCGATTCAGATAAGGGAACTTGATTGTTCAAGTAATAGAGTGAACTAAGTAACCTTCTATATCCGACACCAACCTTCTTGCTCGTTTTCCCTACACAATCGGCAAAAATCACTCTACATCGAGGAAGGATTTGCTTGGCGCTATCCCACTGAAGCTTAAGGCAATGATCGGACTAGTCAATGGCAAACTCTAGATCTCGCCTTCTCAGTTGGTCAATTTGTGTAAATGTTTCCTTCGAAAGTAGTGGGTAGTAGGCTTATCTTTGATAAATATTGTCTACTCAGACTTTTCCTTATTTGACTCTGATTGAAGGGTTATTCAAATTAATGTAGAATATTAGAATATACGCAATATACTACTCATCATCATCGTCCTCCTCATCTTCTTCTTCGTCATTATCCTCCTCTTCATCCTGTTCCGAGCTGGAACCTTCATCTTCATCACTTGAGTCTTCCTCCGCATCGTCGTCTTCTTCTTCATCCTCTTCTTCATTTCCGTCTTCTCCTTCCTCTTTTTCCTCCTCTACTACATGTTGAGGGTTGGTGCTCTTTTTCTCGTCATGTTTCTTCTTAGCCTCCTTGACCTTTGTCATAAGGCTTTTCATCTTTTGCTTTTGGGCTGATCGGTCGCTTTTTGACTTTGTGGAAGACATGGTGGTATTTTGTTGAGTATCTTCATAGGCTGGGGACTCTTGTTCACTAGTTGAATAGAACGAAACTTTTGATCTGTGGAGTCCCAACCGCATTTTGCTTGGAGTAAGAACGTGTGTTGATTTAAAGGGGCAGGAAGGTGTTGATGCGGTCGAGGCCAGAATGTATGCTCGAGGTCTAGTGCTAGTTAAGGTATAAGATGGCAGAGTGAACTGGGTAGTTATTTGCAGTGAATAGCTTCTTATATGATTTTGGAAGCAGATCCATCTTCTTTTAATAGAAACCCTGCGTGATGACCTCGCAGGAAACTGCCCAGTTCAACAGCCATACAATGGAACCACCACATCCCTGTATTGGGGACAAAAGTCCCTTTTGATGAGTGCTGTGCTCGCTTGTCGCAACAACTTTTACCAGATCATACGTCATGCGTCATGTGAATGGTGTTAAGGTTGAGAGCTTATTGCGAAGGATTCTCTCAAGGTCCATCGATCAGTAGTGAAAGCCCAGAAACATCAATTTCATTTCCCGGGACCTGGGCCTGGTCGCATCTTGAGCCCCAACATGGAAAGTCTGACATGACTACCTCCGGTAATTGACGAGACAGAAATGCCAGTGGACAGTCATCGAGACGTGCTGACTGGTCAGACAAGGCAGGATCGCAGGATCGTGCACTACAGGGGGCATAGTCGGGCCACTTGGGGCAAAAAAGCGGCTATAGTGGATTCAAGAGCTGACGTGAGTTTAGCACATCATAAGTTGCCAATGGCGAGAAAGACCTTGGTCACTTTGCATCGAGAAGTAGGGATATGATTAGTTCGGTTGGCCTGATAGTCAAAGTCAAACCAAAATCTGCTGCGACGAAGCGGGTTATTTCCCATTTTGTGCTCGGGTTCATTGATTTCAGCACATAAGGCGAATACTTTCTGAGCGCACTACTACCAGGAGCCTTTCACAAATCACAACAAAGCTAGGGAAGCGAATGCAGTGTGATACAACGTGCTAGTTACTAGATTGCAAGTGACAAGCTAAGCATTATCCCTTCAAGCGGCACAGCCCTCCAAGGGGTCACTCGCCCCACTTGACCCCACGTACAAGACGACTATAAGAGCTTCGCCGCTGGCACAATTTGGATGGCTATCTTCTCTTGAAGCTGGTCCACTTCTTTTAGGGTATGACCTTCCAATCTAGTAACTTCAATTGGCTGTTAATTCTCTGTAGCCAAAAGAGTACAGGCTGGCCTATTTCCTTCCTTTGATTAGTCTCATACCCTTGTTATGAACTCTTTGGAGGGCTGTGCTGCTTATAGAGATAATACGGTAGATCAGCCAGTATCCCCCCGATAAGCCGGCAGCTCCATCAGACCCAGCTCTTCAAGATTACCCTGGACGTGCTGTCGTAAGAATATTGACGTCATTGAGTGCCGGGATATCTTCAATCCACTGTGTTTTTGCTCTTGTTTTAAAGTTCAAAACATATTAAGCTCGAGTCTAAACGCCGCGCAAGCCGATCTAGCTTACCCATCACATCATTCTAGCAATTCAAGTCTTAAGTTATCGTCTCTGAGTCTTGTGTTTTCTCTTGACGTCGTCGTGACAATGTTTGAACATGACATCTCCTCACTCATGTATGCCAATCCCACGCGGAGTCTGGTTGAAAGGAACAAGTTTGGCCTGCCGACAGCTCGCTCGATCCTGTCAGTTCGCCGAGGTGCGCTTTGACTACAGCTCTCGGATGTTCCACTTCCTCATGGCTCTTGGAAAGGAGGTTACCCTCGATATGGGAGACAAGACTCAGGGCCCCGGTATCAAAGACTGTGTGCGAAGAGTTACCTTCTCGCCTGACCATAACTCCGTCAAGAAGATGTACCCAGATGTCTATCACATGAAGTGGCGCATGGACTGAGATGCATATGACGAGGAAGAACTCGACGAATTGAAGGCCGAGGCCGGCCGGGAGTACGTTCAAATTCGAGCGATGACAGCTATAACTGTTAGGTCTATGCCTAATCTCGAGGATGTTGATTGGGAAGATCGATTCCCCATGGACTAAACTATGTTACAAATACTTTCTCGTACAAAAGCTCATGACATGAGGCTGGACAGTATCACGATCGATGAGCCTCTCGTCGCTACTTTCTTCTCCTTTGAAGACACTTGAAACTGGGCCGGGATTTCTGAGGAATTCTAGCCACCTCCTACCGAAACAAGGACCATATCGGGGCCTGGAGAGTTTCGTCGTCAACGATCTGCCTATCGAGGAAATACGAAGCAAGCATGTCGCAAGATTCATCAAACAGCACAAGCATATTCAAAAGCTCTCCATCAGTGAGGATCCCGGCGCAATCGATACTTCTGCTCACATTGACCGCGTGATCATCCCGGCGCTTGCAACCGGTGGATTCAATAACTTGCGCTCTTTATTTCTGGCATGGGGAAGAGGTGAACTCTACGAGCCACACCCAGAGGGGTTGGATTTCCCTAATCTCGAGCGAGAGTCAGTCGATATCTCAGAAGAAGCTCTAGCTACAGTCGGTAGTGTCACATCCTTGGAGCAATTGGGCCTACGCTGCGGCGAAGAATATTCGCCGTCGTACGGCAATAAAGATGACGACAAGTACCTCTGGCTTATCGACCATGACAAGCTGCGAGCCCACCTTGGCAATCTGAAAAGACTCACGAAGCTGGCTATAGTTCGCGATACATATGCGGCTACTGTGCCTAGTTATGATCATAAACTCTACTATTACGCGCGGGGTCCTGGAGACAGCGAGCAGAGGGATGCAAAGGGTCGACCTGAGTTGAATGCCGATGAGGAGGAGAACCACCCGTCCATTCAGATATGGGAGAGAGCACACCGGAATCGTATGCTCACGGAGGCTGAGGATTACGCTGTAATCCTGCCAAACCTGGAGTGGATGCTTTGCGGACAGCGACCTATAGGTTTCTCTCGCCATTCCGGAGAGCGCTTTAGTGCATTCCCGCTGACTCCGGGAAGAGACGAGTGCGTCACGTTTTTGAGAATGACCTTTGGGGTTGAACGGAGCGACAGCTGATTCAGTGAGCACACACATTTGGTAGAACTAGTTCAGAGGGGAGTTTCCTATCTTATGATACGTAGAGAACCAACACTCGGGAATATATCGAGAAGGCACCGAGAGATCTTGATCAACTCGTTATCCTCTGTGATTTTCATTACTTGGAGGTTTCACTTTGCCTCTCCTGCGTCTGTTTTATCTACATCCTCCTGGCTTCTAAGTTGACGGATCCCCTTGTACTTCCAGTTAGAGATGTATGTTTCGAATGCCTTCTCTCCATGTTTCCCATTGCTCGTTGCATAAGCACCTACAATTGCACCTGGCAAACATTAGCATGCTTCCATCTTGGATCATAACATGCCAGTTGTGAAAACCTCATCTTGACTCACCAGAGTAGTAGGGGACTAGGTCTGCCCCTTTACAGTACCCAAACACGCGCATCTTCGATTGCCGACCTTTATTCTCAGCCACACCAGCCCCAAACTCAAAGTGCGTACTATTGATCGTCCTAACTTCCAGACGAAGCTTCTTACCATCCCACTCGGTCGGCATCGGTACTCGCTCGATCGGGATGTTTTTTCTGCCACGGTAAGGTGTTTCTGAGTGCCCACGGAAACGCAAGTGCGGCTTCAAAGTCTTTTTGTCGTCCGATTTGAGCATGACAATACCAAGATCAAAATGCTGCGCTTGGTCTTGGAATACCGATATGCCAACTTCCATCTCCTCTTTCTCTAATGAATCGGCCCAGTCAACGTCGACACTATAATTGAAGATCGAATGTGCCATTCGTCGGCCAATAAACGTTTGACCTCGACCCAGAGCATAATCGGCATCGAAGCCAGTGAGATTGAGCACAGACGACTTCAATGCCAGAGTGTTTGGATGCTTCGGTGGCGAAACCCTGTAGTTTCTGCTTTTGGGAAGTCGATGGTGGACGAAGTGGATGGGAATGTCACTTCCACGACGGAAAGTGACCAAATCATCCGCGTTGTTGAGCTGACCTTCACCCTCTTCCACAAGCGACTCGGCAGGTAGCTCCCACCCAGACATCTTCCCAGAAACCGGAGTGAAGACAGGAAATTCGTCGTCCTCCCAAGTAACTGGAGTGAGGACAGTCTCTCTTCCCATGGGGAGATTGCCGAAGTACGGGCCTGGATCCTCTCCGTATGAACCTCCAGCACGGACAGCAAGGGCGGAAGCCCACCACTTGCCGTTGGCATCCTGGAACAGGTCGGCGTGTCCAACAGCTTGGAAGTATGATTCCGTGTTATTGGCTGCAGTGAGAAGAGGGTTGTTGGGCGCTGGTTCATAAGGACCCTTGAGACTTTTCGACCGCGCCATTGTCACCATGTGGTTCTCGCGGGTGCCACCTTCGGCAAGTAACAAATAATACCACCCATCCCGTTTCCAGATATGAGGTGCTTCAGGGGACGCTCCTCCGGTTCCGTTCCAAGGCATGATAATATCGCCAATTTCTCCCGTCTCAAAGTCCAGCGGTGCATGCATCACGCCGGGGTAGTAAGCGGCGGTGTGTGCCCCTGAGACCCATGTAGATCCATCATCATCCCAGAACGGCGATGGATCGAAACCGGGAAAGCTGAAGTGTATGGGATCTGACCATGCATCCGAGCTGTACGGGTCTGTAGTTGTTACAAGGAAGTTATCCCACCGAGAGTCATTGACACGAGGAAGCTGCTGGTTAACTAGAGTAGTCATCAAGTAAAAGGTTCCCTCGTGGAATCTGAGTGTCGGTGCGTAGATACCGCTGGTAGCTCTTGGAAGAAATGCCATGCCGGGAAGTTGATCCGCTCGACTGAAGCCGTTGGAGACATGTTTCCAGTTTTTCAAGTCGCGACTTGCGTGGATGGGAAGACCAGGGAAGGTAAGGAAGCTGGAAGTGACACAGAAGAATGTGTCGTCAAACTCTGGTACAAAGATGCAACTAGGGTCTGGATTGAAACCACTCAAGATTGGATTATCAAAAGTTGAGTTGGTGGCAGCACAGACAGTTGCCAGCCCTAGAAAGGGTAAAGACAGTGTGTGTGCTTTCATGATGACAATGTCAAGTCCTGGTCGAGAGACTCCTCAATCCGTTCTCCAAAATTCACCATGATTTGGAGCGACCGATGTTTAAATAGCTGATACCAGCCATGTAGATCTATACAAAGCTCGGCTAACGACTTTTCGGAAATGCCTGGGTATCGGCAGTCTGCACTACAAACAAGCTTAAAATGGCTTTTCCGCAATCCCATGTCGGATTTACAATTGCCTAAATGCAAGTCAATTTAGCCTGAATCATTATGGGTTGACAACAAGAACGACTCCCGGACCAGAATGCGGGGGATCATCAAAGAACGTCTGGAAGCTGGGGGAGCGAACCCAGAGTTCGAAATCGACGTCATGCTTGAGATTGGGAGCCTGGTAGACTAGGATATTGATCCACATGGGGAACCAACAGAACAGCAGATTCACATGACTTCGTATGAAGCCCTTGTTCTGAAATTTATGAGGGGTAAGTACAAGCCAGCCTTATCTGATCTCGTTGGCTCAGGCTCATGGCAAAGCCACGCAAAAAGTCGAGACTAGGAGAACCTGAAACAAATGAGTCATAGTCAGTTAGTAGGTCATCTGTAAGATTATAAAATAAAGAGAATCTTGTCGGAGAGAAAATTCGCTCTTCCATTCAGATGCAGTAGAGTCTAGTCTCTCTTTCGTGGTATCCAATCTCGCCCTCCCGTATCTATCGCCTCTCGATCTTCTTACAAGTCAAAGGTGAACATTGTTGTCGGGAAAGTCCTTGTATCGCCAACGATGATCGCCCTAGATAATGATCAGCCACCAGGTAGACTAATCATTTTCAAGCCGACAGGGACATAAAGACGCTACTGAGGCCAAGTTTTAGGTTATCAATCCAGCTGTCACACCAGGAAACCCCTGCATTATTGTAAAACAAGATCCGTATGATGATGCGCTCAAAGTCTTGCAAACACCAATAGAGCCGCTCATTAAGCGCCTGGCTGATTTTGGAATGCTTTCTTAATTATTGTTATCGTTTTCCTAAATATCTTTCAAGTATAAGAACTCATGTATAAATAAATCTTACCGTTAACTTTATCTGCCGATTTTCATTAACGTTCCTTATCCTCTGCCACAACACGCCCAAAATGCGTATCTCCCTCGATTCTGATGTTCTCAGTCAGCTCAACGCCCCAGAAGCCAAGGCTCTACATGACATAAGCGACAGCCTGAGCACTTGTGGCGTCGGCAAGACGATCGATCTTCCCCAAATCATCGTCGTGGGAGAGCAGTCTGCTGGAAAGTCGTCGGTGCTTGAGGCTATCTCCCACGTCCGCTTTCCAGTTAAGGGGAACCTCTGCACAAGGTTCGCCACTGAGCTGGTCCTACGCCAGGCCAACGAGACTCGTATCGATGTAAGCGTCAAACTCAAAAACAAATGGAGGTCACCCAGATTCTTTCAAAGAACTGGCTTCCGCGATGCCGACTTGGCGGACATCATTGCAGAGGCGACAGAGTATATGGGCCTCACAAAGACTGGGAAAGAATTTTCTGATGATGTTTTACGACTTGAGATCAAAGGGCCAAAGATCTATCCTTTAAGCTTGGTCGATCTTCCAGGGTTTTTCCACACCGACACCGAGGATCAGTCCCTGAGCGGTAAAAAAATGGTCGACAAACTAGTGAAGAGCTATATGCGCCAGACCAACAACATCATTCTAATGGTGATTGCGGCCAACAACAATCTTGCTAACCAGGTAGCTCTTCACGAAGTTAGGAAAGTTGACCCTGAACGGCAGCGGACTATTGGAGTCATCACCAAGCCGGACCTCACACGTCCCCTTTCCATTGATGAGCGGGTCTACATCAAATTAGCCAAGAACCAGGAAGGTGCACATAAGCTCCAGCTCAGATGGCATGTTCTTCGAAACAGAGCCGAGGATGAGGAAGGCCTAGAAGCTCGAGACAAGATTGAAGAGTTGTGTTTCAGAAAGAGTGCGTGGGCAGCCATACCCCGTGAGGATCGTGGTATCGAGAATCTGCGCAAGAAACTCAGCCGAGTCTTGTACAATCATATCCGGAACAGCCTGCCGGAAGTTGCCGAAGACATTGAAACCAATCTCAGAGAGCGCCAGGAGGAGCTCGACAAACTGGGCAAACCTAGGTCGACCCAAGAGGACATGAGGTCCTTCCTACTCACAATTGCTGGTGACTTCCAGCGTCTTGTACGGGACGGCACCTATGGCCGATACAACGACGACTTCTTTGGAGACTTGGATGACGAAAATCGCAAGTTTCGGGCCCAGCTTCGGAATTTCAGCCGTACTTTTGACCATGTGCTTAGGACTAAAGGTTCAACGAAGGTCGTACTCTCAGATGATGAGTCTGAACCTGAGGAAGACGATATTCCAGACTATTTGGAAGAGTTTCTTGGACGATATCCCTACGAGTTTCCTGATCCAGAGTTCACCACAGTAGATGAACTCTGCATCGAACTTGAGAAACAAGCCGCTATCAACCAAGGCCTGGAGTTCCCTGGATCTCCGAACAAGGACCTGGCAATGCAGCTATTCAAGAATCAGGCATCTCCATGGAAGGCCATTGCCAAGCACCATATCAAAATTGTGGCCACTGCCGCCAAGGCCTTTGTCGAGCAGGTTTGTAAATACGTTGTCGGGCCCTCCTGCACCAACCAAACAATGGAGGCGATCTTGTCTATTTGCGTAGACCCATTCTTCGACGAGAGGGAGAAAGTTTTGCAGGCCAAGATAGACGAGTTATTAAGACCTTACGCTCAGGGTTATGCACTTCCCCTGGATATGGAGTTCTATCAGGTCTTGTCTAAAAAGTCGGCAGACCGATTTGCAAGTCGGTTTACCGAGCTGATGCGGGAGAAGCACCCAGAAAGGTTCGAAGAGAGCGACAAACCGAGGTTTAGCCTCAAAAAGATAACTCAAGCTGTTTCTTCCGATGAAGGCTTGAGTGAAGGCGAGTTTGGAAGCGACACGGTTGTAGACATGGTCATGACTTATTATGATGTAAGCGATTGTAGGCCTACTATTCTATAACAAGCTAATATGTATAGATGGCTCGACGCACTTTTACTGACAATGTGACCAATTTGGCCATTGAGAGTTGCCTGGTGTGCGACATGCCGGATATCCTCACACCAACACAGGTAGACCGGATGAGTAAAGAAAGGCTCCAGGAATTGGCGGCAGAAACCGATGAGACGTTGTCACGAAGGAAACATCTTCAAGAAGAAGTCGAGATTCTGCGCAAAGGTCTCGATCAGTGTCGGCGCTACAGGCCCAGAACCGTCACAGGTGAGTAGACAAATCGAGAACCTAGTCAAGTTGAAACTCAAGGACAAACAGCTCTTCCTATGTCCTAAATGACTCTCCAACGATTGCGAAGGAATGGTCAAGGGTATCCATAAAGGGATCAGATTTGACTGCTGATAATGCAACACCACTCTGAGTAGCTATCGCCTTGAAAGCACGGTTTGATCGTTTTATTTGCGCGCCAGATCTACCACGTTGCTTCACTTGGCTAACCCCATGTATTTGAGACCTCTCAGCGTTTTATTTCGCTTGCGAGGCATATTGGATGTTTGCACTGTTGATAGTCAAGTGGCGATCGCTCAACATGTTGAGCACAAGGGTATGGTTCCATCCAAGCGGGCAACCGTTGTTGTGTACTCAGCGTCTTCATCGAGTATGGGGGGATGGCCTATTTCATCTAGCTAGTTGAGATAATCTATTTTGTTCTTTTCCATACTTGTCTTTAATCGTTCTTGAATGAGATGTGATAGTGTCGAGAAAAAAACGTGTCGGGTTCCTATAAAGCGAGCAGCTCAAAAGAGCGTGTGATGTGTATAGAATGAATTTAGACGGCTCGACGTCAATCAATCGGGGGGCTGGCGCAACGGTAGCGCGTTAGATTCCAGCGACATGTCTTTAAGATGCTCGACGAGAGTCCTAAAGGTTATCCGTTCAAATCGGGTGTCCCTCAAACTTTTGGCTTTTTGAAGTCACTTTCGGCAGTCTTGTGCCATGTCGTCCCAATTGTTGCTTCCCATCCCACTTCAGCATTACGTTGTGTTCAAGCCAAGCGTGGTTGAGCAAAGTCAATGGCGAAGGCAGTTGAAGGTTTGAGGGCCTGCCAATCTCAGACAATCGAGATCACTAATTCTCACAATTTCGCACATGTTACAGGCAGCCATCTTTGATACGTGTAAAGTGCGTTCGGAGTAGCTAAATTGATCTACCTCGACAAGCCTTCACGTCGGCGCCAGATCCTATTTCTTCTTCTTTGGCTTCGTCTTATCCACGATATCCACCCACTTCGTATCAATACCCTTCTTAACCAGAATCTCTTTCGTAAGCACTTTCGTCTGATCTCCCTGAACAACAACCTCCATCAGTCCCGGCTTAGCACCGTTTACCTGTCCCACGCTTGCGGATCCTGCACACTTCTTTTGAAGCTCGGGCGCAAGTACCTGAGGATCGATAAAGAAGGGCTCCAGGTTAGAGATCTTAGTGACGACCTTTGTTCCAGTTCGCTTCTCAAGTGTAATGAGAATATGGGGCGGAGATCCTGCTTTGGGCTTCTGATCGGATGAAGCTCCGTTGCGTGAGATGATGTGGAAAGGTTGACAAAGATGAGAGTCGTTCAGGATGCGCTTTTGTAGGGCGCTTCGGGGGATTCGTCCTGCTGCAAGGAAGCTAAGGTCTTCATCGGATGGTTTGGAGCCCAAGATATCGTTCGCCAGGAAAGGGTCGAGCTTGATTGTGGAGCTACCTTGTCCCCCGAGATCAGGGTGTGAATCGATGTATGACTTTACAGCCGCGGAGATGTCTTGTGCGCTATAATAGTCGGTCTTGGAGGGAAGGAGTGTCGGTACCAATTTGGGAGAAGGACGGTAGACCATTTGAACAGTGAGTTTTTGCCCAGTAGACGAGTCGTGGCTTGCTGATGCTTGACCGCCAGCATCCTCCGCAGCCTTGCCTGTGTCTGCGCCTGTCGTTTTTGGTGTTGGTAATCGATAAGGTCTGAATCCCACAACTTGAGGGTCATCAAAGTCAATATCGAGGATAACGGTCTCTCCACCGTTGCGGTCCTTGGACTTGGCTATCTGAAGCTTGTCCAGGTGCTTGATAAACTTTTTTGCGTTCTTCCACGATGTCTTCTTGATGTTGTAGTGGTTTTGGTTTTGGTATCGGAGATTGGGTTGAATCATTTTTGAGATGACAAAGGACGGTTGGAGAGGGAAATCCAAGCCAAATCTAGGTGCTGTGCCGGACTGTTTCGCTTTGTGGACTGCGTAGAGGAAGGCTTGATGAAAAGCATCATCTACCTCTTTCGTTGTGGGTTCCCGCTCTTCGTCTACTTCATCCGCTACCTGTGATTGCTCATCCTTAGGGCGCAGCGCAATACCCACTCCACCATTATCGTCTGCTGATGAGGCCTGGTTGGCTTTCTCACTTGAGTTCATCCTCAATCCTGTCCATCCCTCCAAGCTTGAAGGCGGCTCTATACCCCCACTCCCGAGCGCTTTCCAGTTCCAACATTCATCGCCGGCCCAGTGAAGAGCCTTGATCGCGGCGCCTTTCTGCCCCCGAACTTCGTCTGGGAGGTTTCGGATGTCGATTTGGCAAGATCCAACCCATACAGGCACCGTGTCGTTTTCCAGACCTGCCACAGCAACGGTAGCGCCGGTGCTGGCTCGTGAGTCCCAGCTGGTACCCCTGGCTTTCACCAAGCCGGGGACCATCAAGTCCGCACCTTGCTTCAACTTCTCCTCGACAACGAAGTCGGGTGTGTGCAGAAGCGGAACGAGATTCGGATTGCGCCAAAGAGTGTAGACAGTTGGTATCAAGCGAGGGTTCTTCCCTGTCTGGAACCAGAGGACTCTCTCATCTTGGTCAGGGTGCGTGCCTATGTAGACAGTTCCTTGCTCTGTTGGTGTGATGAAGCGAGCCGAAGAGGTGGATTCCGGTAGAAGCGAGTTGCGTAGTACAGACTGTGAGCTTGATGACGCATCATCTCCGGTCGACTCAGGAAGAGGGACTTGGTAGTCGCGTATGATTTGGTCGGCAAGCTTCCGACGATCCGAAGACCGCAAAGGCGCCAAGTTTCTGATATCGGGCTTCCGCTTGAACATGGCGAAACCGTCAAGCGCAGGTCGTGTTTGAGGTCCTCGTTGTTGGTCATCGACTCATCGTGGAGGAGAGTATTTTTGGTGGAGCGGGGCAACTACGGAGCTCGCTTAGTAATCATTTCGTCATCTCTTCCCCCGCCCTCACAGTGAGTCACTGTTCAATTCTCAACACACAAGCTCAGAATTTATCGAGCAGCACAGCAAAAAGGAATTCAACTTTTGGTGCTAATAATGAGTCATGCTGCTCGGGAGCCATGCTTCGGGTGCTTAACGACCGAAGACAGAGGGTCAAGCTTAATTTATTTCTGCTAGACCCCCCGGTTGACTAGAGTCTCTTATTAATCAGTGGCCCTCTAAAAACTTCTGGTGAAAAGGAGTCAAGGTGTTTAGGGAAACCCGTGTCCTTTGATCATTACTGACGATCATCGGAGGTCATATAAGCCGTAGTTTGAAAATAAGTAGGCAACTAACAACAAGTGCGGCCATTGCTAAGCCACGTGTTCGCTATTGTCAGCTACTGAGCCTAGGCATCCACTTAAGCCTCTATAAAACAACATCTCAACACTGAACAAGATATCCTCAGTCTTTCTGTCAGAAGTTTCTCGGTATTGACTATCACTCATGTCAGCTCTACTCGCTTATGCGCGCTATCTGCTCGCCTCAATCGGCTTTATAAAGCCGGCCACATCTACGCCCATCACCAGCCTATTCAGTAATCACCCTGGCCATCATCGGATCCTCATCAGTGGCCTCGATGCCGCTGGCAAGTCCACTCTCCTATACAAGTATCTATCTCAGCGAGAAGATGATATATCCTGTTTTACTCCAACCATCCCCTTCAACATCGAAGTCTACAGATGTGGTCAAGTTACTTTTCAAGTGATTGACCTCGGTGGGTGCCGACCCAAGTCATTTTATAAAATGGAGCGATCATTCTTTAAGCATGCGGACGCCCTCATCTGGGTCAATGATGCAAATGATCGCGACCGGGCGCCAGAGACGAGAGAGGAGCTACTCAGACATGTCTCTTATCAAGATGGATTGCGTAAGGATGTACCAGTTCTGATTCTGGCCAATAAACAGGATCTTCAAGTAGGTCTACTGATATTCCTCGACTTGCCTACTACTATGACTAATATTTACAGCATGCCTTGACCCCAGAGCAGACAAGAGGCTACTATTTAGACGACGTTTCCTCTTCACTTGTGAGCAGACCACATGTAAGTTACCCAATCCGACATATTTGCACCAACTCACAATCTTGACAGGCGGTGTTTGGTACAAATATTCGGACAGGTGAGGGGTTAACCGAGGCCTTTGAGTGGCTAAGCAAAACCGTTGAAACCCGCATGAAGTACGATACCGGCGTTGTTGAGAAGCTCTCAGTGCTCGAAGTAGAGGAAGAAGTTAATATGATCATCCAAGCAGCTTTTCGAGAGGATCTGAAGACAGAGATAAACGAGAAAATTGGTTGAGTAGGTAGTATCAACTATTTGCGTTCTGAGAGGAAGCCATCGACGATCTCAGCTTTGTTAGGGTCGAAGAACATCAGACGACCATGACAGAAACGGTTATGAAGGCGAAAATCTAATTAGCCCTGACGGGCTTCAATCGCGATTCTTCTTGAGCGGCTAGCATCAGAGCTAAATACGCCGACAGCCTGAGCACCATGCTGGCAACAACGGTGTTGAGTCTTTCAACAGCAAGTAAAGAGTGTTATGAACAAGTCTACCTTCGTGTGAAGCAAGATTGAGCGTACAGAACGAAACAAATATAGAAGAACAGTTAGTTTTAGCTCAAGTCAATTCAACAGGGATGATGTGAATAGAACTCGACATGTCTAACATACATAATTCTAGAATTTCAGTTCTATCTAGCTTTCGTTGCCATTCACCATCAAGTGTACGCGTTACGTACTCTACGTCTCTGGCCTTGACCGTTGTTGCTCCACATTCCCTTCGACTCCAAAGCTTCTGACGCTCCTCCCAGGCTCCTCTTGCACAAGCCCATAACCAATTCTGACAGCCCCTCCTTGCCCTCCCAGCATGTGAAGGTCTGATGCTCTGGATGCTTCTATGATTGAAGAAGGTTTCATGTCACGCATCACACCCTCCTCATGATAAGCTTGTAGGCCCAGTAACACCCCAACGACTGCCAACGATATACTTGCTGCATACACGGCAAGCAGCTGAACCATGTTGTACGCAAAAAAAGTTGTTGCTTTTTGACGATAGCAGGGATACCCGATTGAAGGGCCGTGCTTGGCAATCCCAGATGATTTCCCGTTGGATGCCCATGAGACAGCAGCAAAAGATGGTTCTGCGAGAAACGAGATAATCATGTCTTCGTATAATTTCTGGATACCGCGCTGTAAGTTCTGAATGGGAACATTGTTTGGAAGTGTTAGTAAAGACGTGAATTTTATCTTTGTATCCGTATCAGAATGGTTCCTCATGATACTACCATTCAGCTGAGACCTCAACCCATAGCCGATTGAATGATAAGCTGCCGTTCTTCGGTAGTTTTTGAGGTCACGTGGATATACATAGTTGCTTTCTGGAGTAGCCTGCGTTCGGTCCTTCAACCTTTTGTCGGGGTCTATCGGACTCTCTCCGGGTATGTATGTCGTGTTGACCACTTTTCTCACATAGTCGCGGCGCATGATGCCAAACGATGGTGCGCCTTCTATGTAGTTAAACTGGACGGTATAGTTGACCTCATAATGTTCACACCCAATGATGACGGGAGTGTACGCCTTATCCCAACCTTCGAAATCTGAAGATGATGGCTGCCAGACTGACGTGTCATTGACAGTTGCATAGCCAATCCACATAATGGGCTCAGCCCTGAAAACGCCAAGGTTTTTCGGATACGGGGGCTTGATCTTTGGTCTTCCTCCGCGGTCGGTGATTATTTGCGGGATCTCATAGTCGCCCTGACCAGTGAAAGAATAATAAGTGTGAGTCCCTTCTGGTGCAATCATAGATATGTTGAAAGGTGCTTCGACACCGCTAAGGCTCCGGACTTTAGAGCCTACTCCAGATGCTAACTCTTGGCATTTATAACCAGGAGCCAAAAAGTCAACCACATAAGAGCAGTTCCATCCTTCTGAACAGATTTCAGCCACTGCGTCTTTGCGAACAACGGCTTCGCGCATATGCAGCGTTCTGTCGACTGCCAGTAACTTATACTCGGTGCTGAGACCAGTCCAGTAGTCAAACTCATCCGGATTGTCGTCATCAAGACCTTTGCGAAGACTAGTAGTGTTCCATACTGATACAGAGTATAGAGGACGTTTGTTAATCTCTGGGGGCTCGCGCCATTCGAAGTTCTCCTCGTTTTCAAAATTCAAAGTTCGGACATTTGGGCAGGACATGCGTTCTACCTTGATGCCGACGACGACTGACAGAGTCTCAGACGTCAATACGACAACCAGAGGTGTGATCCAACAGTAAAGAGCGAGAAGGGTTCCGATCTTGGCTTTCTTGATCGATGACCAGTTCAGGAGGGAGAATATGTCAAAGTTGGCAGTGAAAATAGAATCGACTGTTTCGAGCCGAGCCATTCTGTGGCGGACTACCAGCCACGCCCTCTGCTGAAAAGCCATGGCGACGGCAGTTCCAAGACTAGCCTTGGCGCAGAAAGCAATGACTGTACCGTACCGGAGCATTAAAGATTGATTTGCGGCTTCTTTGCCGTCGAGGTTGAGGTAAAATAAGTGATGGCCAGTAGCGAAAAGTGTGCCCATAACGGCCAAGAGACACATGTTCCAAGGCTTGTGTCTGTACAAGTCCCAGGCTTTCCAAAATTCGGTCTTCTTGCGCTTGATTGAAGCAGCACCAGGGAACTGTCTGCCAACTCTCTTCGACTCCGTTGCGTCACCTGGTAAGTCTAGGCTTTGGGGCCCGTTTTCTTGAGATTCGTACGGGGACAGGAGCATGATCTCATCTGAGGCTAAGACCGACTTTCCATTTCGTCCTAGATGGTTCTCGATAGAAGATGCCGAGCGCGCCTGCGATATGTCCATCATGTAATATGCGGGCTACAGTTGAAGAGCAATGAAAGAAAACAAGTCCTAAGCAAGTTGCGGGGTTGGTAAATACTGTGAAAATAAATTTCGGCTTTTTCAGAGCCTCGTCTAAATATATCTACCCCCTTGTTTGTTTTGCCAAGACATCCATGACACTACCTGCAACTGTCCATCCAATAACTGAAAGGCACCCTGCAGCCATGTATGCAGTTGGATGTCAGCTTTCAGCCACGTTTCTCCCTGAAATTTCTATCCAAAAAGTCTCTGATCTATGGGGGGAATCATCTCCAAAAACAAATCCCAAGCATCGTACAATTCTTTTACGACATAAGAAAAACATTAGAATAATGGTATGTGGTAGCATATAATGCTCGCTCGCTGTATTACTTCTCCTCTCCAAAAGCATCGCTCGCTCAGTGGGTTGAGTTGGGTATATTATCGCACGCCAGCCTGCACCAGTCGGCTTTCGGCTGCTGGGTTGTTAAGGAACTTGGGCACAGAGTCCTGCAATCATGGTCAGTAAAGGTGTCAATAAGGACTTGGGAAGAATAACTTACAGTGGCCATCAGCCTGAAGACGGCATCTTGTGCACTATCGAGCAGTGATGTCACCTCTTTTAAGGTGTCGGCTACTGTGGCATCAAGAGCTTGTGCCTTGGTCATTCGCTGGGAAAGACTCGAGCGAAGTTTGTGGTTGATGTTAACCTCTCTCGGTGACCCAGGCGCGAGGAAGGTATTAAAGACGACGTGGGATTGTGATAGGAGCTCGTTTGCTGCGGCGTCCGATTCCTTCTTCTCCTTCTCGATCGTCTCCAATAGGATCTTGGAGTCCCGAACGATCTCGTCGGCTTGCTCGTAGAATGCAAGACTCTCCTCGCAGTATGTCTCTCGGAGGTTCTCTCGGAATAATAGTCGGAGTGTGGGGTCAAGCAGGATCTTCTCCAACTTGTGTCGGTTGCTCTCGTTGACACCACCCTTGGCGGATGATGAATCGGTCCTGCCCTGTGATGAGCAGCGACTCGATGAACTGGTCTCGACGAGATCCTGGCCTCTTTGAGAGAGTTGGTAGATTGCCAGCGGTGTGGGTTGAATGAGTTTGCAGGCGGCGAACTGGTTCATGTAGACCATATCTGTTGCCACGGACTCGATGAGGTTGTAGTGGACGAAGTGTGTTGCAAGGTTGATGGCTTCTTTGAGATCGGCACACGTTGTCTTGTCTCGTAGCCACTCGGTAATAGCTTGTCCAGTACATGTGTCCTGGTATGTGCGGCCGTTAATCTTGCGCTCGGGTTGCAGTCTGATACCTTGGACACCTCCCGATTGAGGGCCCTTCTTCCCCCGCCCATCAACACCAATGAGTCGGCAAAAGACAACCTCTACGGTGGCGCGGTCGACGTGTGGTGTGTCTGTCTTCATGTCTCTCTCCAAGTACAAAAGAGGCGATGTGATGAGACATTGTAACTCTTCAAGCTGATCCTGGTAAAGTCCGTTCGATTGGCAGAACCAGTCGAAGATCATGATACCCTTTGATGTTGGTCGCCATACTCCCCCTCTTTGTTGGAAGATCTGATCGGGCTTTCCATCTGCTGCCTCGATATACCGGGCATCGACGAATTGTTGACAGAGATTTCGTGCTGTGTTCTTGTTCATGGAGAAGGTTGTTGTGGATGTGGAGACGACAGTGCCTGATGGGTTACTGGGATCAGGCATGCGATTTGACTGGGTAAGTTTGAGATTGCCGAGGTTGTGGATAGCATCTTCGGAGAGGAATGTGTGTTCGATCTTGATGAAACGGACACGATGAGGGATCAGAGGTAGCAGACTGGCGAACAGGGCGGAAAATAAGTCTTGCAAATCCTGTTTGCTGTATTAGTAACTCTGAACACAGACAAATACCCATTATAACCGGGTATACCCGAGCGTAGTGACAAACCTTGGACTGTGGTCGATCATCGTTTGTCGCGCATAGCAAACGAGACGAAGACTGCGTGATGGTTCCTTTAGACATATTGGGCTTGAGCACGGAAGTACGCCTGTCGAGGAGAGGGGCTGCTTGCTGGAGCATTACTTCGTCAGGTTCAAAGGGTGCACTTGGGATCTTCCTAACGATGGCGGATCCCGAGGTAATAAAGAAGCAAAAAGGGGTCTTGCATTACTCGTGCGCCCGCAAAACGATTCCTCTCTCAGCCCGTAGGATCCAATCGACCCCAGATAGCTTATGGGTCAGAAAGCTCGGATAGACAAGTTCCCTCGTGGAAAGCGGAGAACCACATGGCGAGCCGCCGGCCACGCGACTGACTAGATCTTGAAGTAGATTAGCTATAATAATCCACGTGCTGACCATGGTAAATTAGCATCATGGATGCACACAATGCGAGGTTGGCTCCTTTAGTCCGTGGAGCAGTGACCAACAGAAGCCGACGCCAAGGACTAAGCACGAGAGCGCGCTGAAGCTGGCTCGCCTGAACACTCAGCTTGAAAAGCCCAGCCTCGCTTACTGTTTGTTTTGTTTTTATTTCCCATGTCCGAGGCTGTCTATGATGGAGGAGCCGCAGTGGCTGCGTCTGCCCCCTTTCTACTACGTGCTGGGCAAAGAAGGTTTGCGTCTAGAGCCACTTGAAGTTTAGCAGCATCTTTTTAGAGGCTTGGTAACAGCTTTCCACCAATCATATGTTTCATTGGTGCCTAAATCCATCCATAAGTTCCATCATCGGGCTTGTAGCCCAGAAAAATGCAAATGCTACGGGAAAACGTTACCCAGACGTTAAGGCACATCGTTGCAGGTAATTTTACCCGGGCGATTCTCAGCATCTCTGTGGCCTTCATTGCAAAGCTGAATGATCAGTCCCTGTTGGCGATCGACGCCGAGATCGACACATATGGACAAGGATATGGGCATAAACATCGCTACCGACGGTTCCGCGCTCCACCTGCAAAATTGCTACTGCGGTTCCGCTGAGAAAAAAATACGGATTCTACGGACCAACGACTACGGATTGTGGCACTAAAAGCCGCGGACAAGTAATCCAGACTCGTGACTCGGCCGTGAAATTTGTCAACGGCAAAGGATACCCATGCGACTAACCCGAACCATGAGTCAAGAAGCGTCGACAGCCATTGAGGCTCAAGACTACGCTAACCGAAGATAACGCAGATTACGAACTCATGGCGCTACAGATTCTCCACTTGGTTGAAGAGCCAACGGGGGCTCGACTGATTCGTCCATCTAAAAGACTCTGTCGCGGGGATCCCGAGATCTCCCTTCGCCCGACCTGCTTCGATCAGACGTGCATTGAAACAATGGAAGATGCCGTCTTCTAGAAAACATCCGACACGTGCGATGACATTTGGCAGGTTTCAGCTGAAAGTAACGCCCATTCATCATTCATGCACGAGCGACGTTGAGCGTTAAGCTCAGGCCTGATCTGAATCTCACGAATCTCACGATTCTCAGCCCGACTACTGCAAGCCTCCGCATCGCTTACTGCAGTATAACTAGGTACATACCAACACGAACAGTTCATAAATGCCCCGTTTCTATCCCACGCCTGCGAGTCCACAAGGGACCTTTGATTAGCTCCAGTACATATTCACCTGGCCACTATCCCCTGTTAAGGTTGATTTGCTTGATGCAACTCCACGCCGATCTTCCGTGGCTGTTCCAGACATCAAAGCGCCTTTCGAGCTCTCTCAAGCCAATAGTTTAGAATAAGGGTTTCAACGGCGGCGCGACGGCCACATACCGTCTTTGCGCCTCTCCGTCGATCCCGAACTAGAGCAACCTCCCAATGTTACCCAGCACTGCAGAAGAACATCATCGTCATCGTCCCAAGCATCTTATGGCGCTCTAGTGTAGAAGATGGAATGTGGAATCTGGGGGATCTGATGGTGAGCATTTGCAGATCTGTATCGGGCGTTGCGATGTACTGCAACGTGTCTGGGAGAAGACACATACTAGGCGTGAGTGGCTTGGGAACATGCTGTGGCATTTGTATCGGGAATATGGATGACCTGGCATGATTGTGTCCCATGTTCAACACTGCGGCAGTCGAATTAGCAGGTACCGACCATTCATGCATAGTCCAGGATCCTACTGTAGCTCTATTCCTCTCTTCTATCGCCATATCATTGCGGCTCCTAATGCGCATAGATTGCTTGCGGCTCCGTTTCTAACTCCTCGTCCACGTGCATTGACCAAGCCGAAACAAATAACGCAATATTTCGACTCAATAGCGATTCCCTCTCAATCTGATGTTGGGGAACAATGATCTCTTTTGCTATTTGACCTCACGCGGAAGAAGCCGTCTGAGTAAACACCAAGCTGACAGCAACACTACCAACCAACAGAACAACAAAACTTTGGTACCATGACGCCCCGTATCACCTCAAGCTACTTGCATTGGGCATCGGAAATAGCCAATGGGGAGATTAACAACCGACTAGGCGACCCCGAGCCTGATCATCGTCACTGACTCGTGGACCCCTGGTCGTCCGTGCTATCATTTGTGACCTGATAGATGAGCTAACTAAATCTTAGCTAAAATTTCCACGTGGCCGGCACGTTTTCTGCTCGTGGTCATAGCTACCGAGTCTGCACTAATGACCACGTTTTTCGTGATTAGATTGCTTTGAGCCTAGGTATACATGAACGCTGCCCCTTTGGCACACCGCTGTCTTGGGACTCTTCATTTCCGAATGTGTTCTCCAAGTGATGACATATCCAGAAGTTGTGGGCAGCGAACAGGAGTACTCAGAGCATTTTATTCTCTCATACCCAGGTGCCTTACGCCCTGACACCATCTCAAGCAAGCCATAGAGGCTGTCATGTCAACCCAAAAGAGTGGAACGCATTTACAGGTGTGTTAGGGATGACATTCTCCTTCTTGGCATGCTTAATGCTGTTTGTGATCCAGCTGTTCCCTGATCTAGTGCCCTTTGACAGATAATAATTGCTTGAAGGGTGACTAAACTACAGATCAACCAGGAACTAACCTCATATATACCGAGCTATTCTACAGGGCTTGGGGATTTTCTACTAGCAAACCAGCTATACGAGCTAGTTGTATGCGTACCGTGATAGTATGGCAGTGGCAGGTCTCCATTGGTCTTGGCAGCGCCGTGGGTACGACATGACTTACTCGCGGGTATGGCAAACAACTTCCGTCTCACATGGGCTTGAGATTCAGTCGGTTAGTTACTTCCCCTCATCTCTGTGGTTGCGATCCTATAATGGCATTTGGATTTCTGTTCAGCTAGCTTTACCCTTTCTTGATGATCGATTTGTATGAACTGTTGGATTTCGTACTAATATGTAGCCTGGGGTGATACCTGGCGACATACGAGTAAGTTCGTGATCGAGGGAAGTCGGGGAAACAGTCCAGCAAACCCGGTTGGTGTGTTGCTCCAAGAAAGCCCCGTAACACGCCGGGTAGTGGGACAACCTTTCTCTAGGAGAGGTGTGAGGTCGCTTTTGACGACGTTCTCTATCACGCGGCAAGGTTTTGACGACGTTGTCACCTCAGCGCTCTGTCGTTCTTGAGTCAAGGATGGCGAATGTTCGTTTCCTGGCTCCTTTCAACTGCATGAGCACCTGTACCATCCTGCATGATATGAACATCGAGCTGGAACTAATCTCATTAATTGAAGTTTCGGTCACAGCAATTTTTTACAAGCGTAAATAAGCAACTTGTGCTTGTAGATGTGGAAGGTCCCTCATCATGATTGACTTGCTCCACTGTCTTACCGCAATCAACCCAGGCACTCAGGACCACCCACTCAACAGCATGCGGCTCGTTCACTGAACCTCTGACGAGAGAGATAATATACTCATATCTAGTCTACCATATCTAGTCTGTCTTCTACAAGTTTATTTAGATTCGAGTCTTGCCTCTTAGGGTGCTGTAATTTCCCCATCCTTGTATCCGGAGTTGTTTATGAGTTCAGTGACTACCCTGTATCATAAAATTTGAAGATGTTGGTAATCAATTTGGATGGCCTATGAGGCCCGTATTCTAACAAAATAAGTAATGAAGCAGTAAACAGTCTCACAGGATTTTATGGATTTTGGTGTTCCTATTAAAAAAAAGTCAAAGACGCCTATCAGAATTAGCGACAATCATTTCGTAGCATTTTCTCTAAAAGAACACGTCAAAGCACGATCATAAACCAGGGAGGCTGTTTCACCTTTGAGGTAGCACAACGGATCATCGAAACGATCAGTGTCTGTCTCATTAATGTATAAATTGTCTGGCAGAGCTTCAGCTTGGTGATGGGCCTTTAGCAAAACATGGAACACCGTATATATATGTAGTCTGAGAAATGATTGACAGAGTCAAGAGCGTACGATGTAACCGCGATACTCCAGTTATCTCATCTATACCAGCATGATTGGAAGTGTTGGATCATGATACCAAAATGAGTGGTGCAATCGAGTCCAAATTTGTCTCTCAGGTTCCGAGACCCCGCACAAGCAAATGATTGGAGCGCATCGTGGCCTCCAAGTTTTTAGAGACTAGGTGCGACTGGGGCTAGGTCCAATCAGAAGAACCTTTATCAAAGAGACTTACTCCGCCACTCTAGCCAGGCGGCATCTCAAGTATCTTAGATACTTCAAGTTAGGCCACCAACCACGAAAGCACCTGGCTGGGATACGTACCTCGGAGTTGTATTCTCCGTTAACTCAATCAAGGAATGTCGCGAGAGCTTCTTCCCCGCAACTGGTTCACGCGGGGCCCCGCAAAACAGGCAATTCCAGGGCAGGAACCTGATCGACAAGGGAGAGGAACGGCTACATTTCCAGAAGGGGAGGGAATGGCAGGTCACGACACCACAGCTGGATTGCCGCTCCAGTAACGGGTAGAAAGGCTCGTCTCGTCGTTACATCGTCTCTACAAAGTTCGGTACATGCTCCGAACTTTAAGCTTAAGATCACGGGATAGCCAAGCACAATAAGCTGCCGAGGCTAAGAATCAACAGTCGACAGATTAAGAATTGTATATAAAGTCGAGAAACCTTCCGGTATCTTTTTGAGGAGAACTATCACCAAGTCCCTACAGCAAACATGCGCTTCCACTCTCTCCTCTGGGGAGGACTCTTGAGTCTCTCAACAGTCCTCGCCGCCCCAACCGCAAACAAGGTCAACGATGAGCCTCCCACGCTTGTCAAGCGTGCTCTACCAACCTCGACATTCTCCAACAATGTCATTTTCTCCCCTCCTTCAAACGCTGGTTGGACGGATCCTCGCGTCCTCTATGCCCGTGCCATCCAGCTATCAGATGGCTCCCTTCTCTCTACTTGGGAAAACTACTCGCCTGAGCCGCCTTTGGTCTACTTTCCAATCTACAGATCTACTGATGGTGGTGTAAAGTGGACTCAGGTTGGAAAAGTCGAGGATAAGGTCAATGGATGGGGATTGCGTTATCAGCCGGATCTTTACGAGCTGCCCAGAGCTATCGGAAAGTTCCCCAAGGGTACCATTATCTGCTCTGGAAACAGTATTCCAAAAGACCTCAGTAAGACCAAGATCGATGTCTATGCTAGCACCGATAAGGGCAAAACCTGGGCTTTCGTCAGCACTATTGCCTCAGGAGGCGAAGCTCGACCCAACAATGGACTGACCCCAGTATGGGAACCCTACATGATGTATGTCAACCACTCTTCTTAATATCTAGCAATGATAGCTAACTGGGTGATAGGGTATACAAGGACAAGCTCGTGTGCTATTACTCTGACCAGCGGGACCCCAAGTATGGTCAGAAGCTTGTTCACCAAACCACTTCCGACCTGCTTAGCTGGTCCGCGCTTGTGAATGATGTAACCGATAGCAACTACAATGCCCGCCCTGGAATGCCACAGCTTGCGCTCTTGCCCAACGGCCAGTACATCTACACTTACGAGGCATGCGGTACTGATGGCTGCCGAGTCCATTACCGCCTGACTTCAGATCCTCTCAACGTTGCGGCAGCTAAGGGTCTCTCCCTTGTTTCCGACAAAGGCACTCGTCCTGTCAGTTCACCCACTGTTGTATGGAGCAAGGTTGGAGGAGCCAATGGAAGCATCATCGTCAGCTCGGGTAGCCAGTCTCAGATCTTTGTTAACAAGAACCTCGGCGCCGAGGGATCCTGGGTAGAATACGCTACACCCCAGCCTAATGCGTACACGAGACAACTCATGCTCTTCAAGGAGGATGACAATTTCTTGCTTATCATCGGAGGAGGGTATTTGCCACCCAGCAGCACCAACAAGGTTAGCTTGAGTGTTATTGACTTGAAGAAGACTGGGCTGTAGATTAGTCACTTGAATTGACAGCATCCCATTGTAATGATTCCATGCAAAGCCACACTCAGGGTTAGTTTATCTCGTAATTGTAACCCTGATAGGATGTTGACACCAGATAATAGTTCAAAGACAAATCACGTTGCCGTCAGTCCTCCAATGCTGTAACTCCCGAAGGTTCTCAACTGGAAATAACAACAACTCCACCACTGCCCCAGACTTACAAAGTTCCACGCACTGCTCAGCTGTTACAAACTTATCCTCCATAATACCAATTTGATCTAACTTTCGCTGTATAGTATCAACCAATCCCTGAGCGCGATTGTGAATGCCTCGGGCTTCTTGCATGACGCTGTGAAGCTTTGGATCTCCCAGTTGGCGCTTTTCTTGAATCATAGCCCCTTCAATAGTTGAGAAGCAGGACAGGGTTATCCTCAAGTCAGATTCAGCCTGTGACCAGCTTTTAGACCAGCTATCTTCAAAAGAAAAGAACAGGATCTCGACTTTGATGGAAATTGTGACGCTTTCCGAAGTAGTCTTCTTGCTGGATGAGAGGCTCATCATAACACCAGCGTCGCCTCCGATACGATAGCCAGCGACATAATAATCGCCCCATCGCTTTTTGAGAGCAGGTAATCCGCCGTTGTATTTGAGTGTCTGCAACGCAGCTTCAGATAGCTTCGGTGGTTTCAGAAAGGTGACAGATCCGGCTCGATATGTAGTCATAACGGATGTCTTGGACGCCTGCAGAACTGAATCAGTTTTCAATCCCTATATAGCAAAAAGAATAGAAGGTCCTACGTCGTTGTTCTCCATCACTTGCCTGTCATACTGACACGACACGCTCGCCGAAACGATAAAACAGGATATACCGACGCCAATACCAACACTGAGATGATCGGTTGAAGTCGATGAAGATGTCGACTCGCAGGATTTGAACGAAGCGTCGCCGTCATACGGGTTGAAAGTTACACGTGCCTTGCGTAGAGAGTCTTCAGCAAATGCGGAAGTGCGTGAAAATGGGTCAATCTTCGTGGTTGATGCTGTTTCGGAATTGAAGAATGATCCCAGGGAGATTGATCGAGTATTCCATGGTAGTCTTAGTACTTGTTGAGCAGATGCTTGTCTAGCGACGGTGGTGAGGAGAGGGTTGAACTCGTCGTCGATCATCCTGGAAGAACGTAGAATCGCTTTGCAACGGTTGAAAACAGCCTGTCGAGGGAACAGAAAGATTAACCCGAAGGTGCTTGAGATTAGAGAAACACACGATGGTTAATCATGGGAGAATGTGATGGGTGACTCGATGAAAGAACGCTGCAAGACCTAGGCCAAGCTCTATGCCCGAGGCTGTCACATCTGGTGACCATGAGAATGATGACTATATGCATGGCTTATTTTCAGCTCAAGGCAAGGAAAACTCTGGAATGATACATATGCATGAACTATTGAATGATATGGTGGTAGCTGAATCCTGCATTGGTCTAGATTTTGTGATGCGGAGGTGGTTGACCGGCACTATTCCTCAATATTGCCACTAGTCCCAGAAAGAGGATGTATGGTTATATCACAGCTACGTCGTTTGCCCCCATGATACTATAATTGTTTGAGATTGGTATTTGTCCTCACCCGGTGACTGAGACTTTTTTTTGATTAGGCTGGCTGAAATATCTCGACTTCCGGTCGTGGCTAGCTGGTCGCTTTACTCTAGTTCTGTGGCGGGCTGGGTTGTCCCAAAGAGGACCATCACATAACTTCCCCCGCCAAGGATCTCCGACATGCATAGACTATCGCCCTCCACACACTCAAACCAGGCATCCAGTTGGTGATCATGGCATATGCATCAGTTCATAGTTCTCCTTGATACAGCAGCTGACCTGAACCAAGCTTTACGAGGAGCAGTCCGGAGTTGGAGTCTAGAATGGGCGGAAGCTATTGTAGAGAAACGATGGACATGATATAAGTGCAGACTCCCTAAGGCCATGAACTGATTGCCTTTGTTCTCTACAGCGAAGCGAACAATCAGCGCATAGCTTTCATTTTTGGAATCTCTAACAGTCATCACTTCTTTCAACTCGCTATTGAGATTACGCCAATATGGCACTTCGTCTAGCGCCATACAACAATGGCATGAGACTTGGTAAGTTAAGCGGAAATTGTGAACGAGGCCCAATATTTCGAGACTCACGACTGACTTTTTCTTTAGGCCAAGGGTATGCGAAACCTTCAATTTGGGGCCTTCGAGAAGTATCCAACACGCTAACTACCACAGGTTCAACTCATACACTCAACAGATTTGTGTCGATGATGCCGTAGTCACGGACCCAGACAGAATCGATAACTCGGTTACCAATGATGGTTTTACCATGCGTGACCTTCGGTTTGCCATCAGCGGCCCGCACACTCATAGTCAGAGCAGCTCCAACGACAATGGCGATGCTGTGCTCGTTGCAGCTCCCGGCGAAGAGGGTTCTCTGACGCCTGAAAACGATAGCAGTGCCCTCGCAGCCCGAAGCTTTGCTTTCCAGTTTGAGCAGCGCGCTCAGCAGATTAAGAAGCTCATCGAAGACATTGCTGCTTATGAAGCTGAGCTGGAAGATGTAACCAAGGTTGAGACTGCTGAGAGGCGACAGAAGGCGCAGATCTTGGAGAACAAAAGGATCAGGCTGTCCAAGTTGAAGACTTTGGAAGTGACTGAAGCCCTCAAGTCTGCTGATTCAAAGGGCTTGGCTGACGAGCTTGCTAACCGTGGACGAAGTCAGGTATGCTTAAAGCACCATGAATCTTGCTCCACAAACTAATCGTTCCCCCTCTTCCAGGTCGTGACCTACACCTCTCGCTTCGTCAGTAAGCTCAGGTAAGGATTCTACATAACTTCAGGATGCCTAATTACTGACCCACGATTAGCGAAGTCACTGACGACATGAACATCTCTGGGTCACTGTCGATCAAGTACGGCGCGATTGGTGGCTCTGGAAAGGGCTCTTTCATCGACTCGGATAAGTTCAAAGAAAGCGATCTGAACTTCTTCATCAGTGTCAAGGTCATCAACCAGTCCATTAACATCAAAGACGCCCTTGTCTTTCAAGCTCTACCCTCTGTCGACGACACCAACTTTGTTGAGGTTTTCGGAGACTGCTTCATCTCTGGTATGCTAAGGATTGTCTAGAGTGTCGAATTTGACAGCTGACCATGTCTCCCTGTTAGGCTTCCTTGAGGGTGGCGAGTTTAATGCTTTGGTCAGTATGAAAGTTCTCAACAAGGACAAGCGAACCGATATCGCAGCAGAGTAAGTCGTCCCACCCAAGATAACTATGAATTGAACCTAATGATATATACCAGAGCCAAGGTCGCGATGACGATTGGGCCTGTCTCCCTCGAAGCCGAAGCCAACGTGAGAGTTGCAAAGTCCAACATTCAAGCCAACACAGAGACCACCATTCAGGTCGGATGGTCTGGAGGTGGAAGCATCAAACCGAGTAAGATCTCTTTCTCTATTCGATGACACAATAAACTAACACGGTACAAACAGCTGACCAGCCTTGGAGTGTCGACACTTTGATGCAGACGGCCGCTAAGTTCCCCGACATGGTGGCCAAAACGCCCCAGCGAACCTAGTGAGTACCAAGCCAACAATCGGAACACTGATAAAGCACGGATTACTGACTTTTATAGTGCCATTCTCACCAAGTACGAAGCCCTTCGAAGCTTCATGGTTTTAAAGCCAGCTAAGCTTTCGCCTATCATGTATGAGAATGCGGTCATCTACACAAACGCACTACTAGACTCTTACATGGACTTCAAGAACGTGAGTCTAAAACTTCCTTCTGCTGTCGAGGCTTATGAAAAGACATCTCTGACATATTTATGCTAGATCTACCGAAACATCTCCTCAGGTACTATTATTCGCACGTTTTACATCGACATGCTTGCTGACTGATGACAGATCTCTTTGACATTCAGGCTGGAACAAAGGTCCTTGAGAAGTCAATGGAGACAGGCACTCTCGCTGATAGCACCACACTCTCCAAGGTCGATGATGATTCCAAGTTTTCCGCCAGCTACAAGGGCCTGGATCTAGCAAGGCGAGCTTGCCGCTTCCAGATGATGAAGATTGTCACCGAAGTGGACCGGGTTACCAAGGACCCCACCATTTCGACTCAAGAGACCAGAGGTGAACAGTATCAGAGTCCGGTCGCATTCCGAGACCGACTTCCGGTGAGATTTGCCGTTTTATTTTCTAAGATCATTGTCCGGCTGACTTTTTCATGTAGAAAGTCCTTCTTTCACGAGCTCCACCCAAGCTGCTCTTGTTCGGGGACGAGGAAAAGACTTATCCTGCCTTGCTTGACGGCCCATCTGGCAGCCAAGACGAAGCAGACAAAGTTGCCTCGCTTGTCATCGACAAGAAAGACATCAGCGAGCATCTCCGTCTTGCACCGCTCATTGGCTCCGATGAAGGCACCCTTTTCTGCAATCTCGACTTTGTCAAGCCTGCTTTTGCCTTGCTTCAGATCGTCATCGAGATTTCCGACAATGGTGTTGTAAGCGGAATGAGAACTCGATACTCCAACGGCC